>JACEGR010008291.1:0-38749 GCA_014170235.1 Listronotus bonariensis
GAAACAAAGTCGATTGATGAGATAAGAGGGGTTTTCCAGTGACGAAAATTTTGGTGCGTCACGCTCCAGAGCATGAAGCTCTTGAACTGCTCTGAAAAGTTAGTCACTGGAACGCATCCGCAAGGGCAGAAAGCTCCAGCTGGTAAAAAACTTAACCTTACTTTAAGTAATTTTAAAATTTCGTTTTTTGTTGTGAAAACAAGGTGGATTAATGGATTATTTATTTATTCTCTCTTTGCTAGTTTAGATAGCTATGGAAATTAACGTTGAATAAATGTTGAATGAATAAATAATAATTTTAAAGATCTATCCTAACCTTAATAAACAAACTTTTGACGTTGGAGCACGAAACACCTAAAGGGGGTTGGTGCATGAGAGGCAAGGGGAAAGGAAAACGGAGCAGTTAAGGTGCATAAGACTTTCCGTCACTGGAACGCCATAAAGTAGAACGAAATGCTCCTGAGCTACTCGGGAGCGCTCTGTTTGCGTCACTGGAAAGCCCCTCAGGTCACGACATTCGCCATATTGGCTAGCGCGGCTGTGACGTCAAGTCGGGCCATTTTCGGCCATGTTTGATTTTAGGCAGATCAGTGGCGTAGAATTAAGGAAAAAACAAAAAGGAACTGTATGTTGTAAACAAAATTTATTGGAATATTTTAATAGGCATAACCTAAAACAAAAACATAAATGTGGTTTAAATATTGAAAATTAAAAATTATCAAAGCGACGACAGGATGATGAGGTACCTGGCAGAGCAAAACATTTTCCATGGTTCCGTAAGTCAAAAACCATTTTAAAAACTTTGTATACAAGGTGTCCGCTAATGAATGGTACACAGAAAAACCACAGATTCCTTATGCCAAAATATTAAGATTTAACCAAACATACCTAATATCTAAAAGTTTATAATAAGGAAGGGGAGTGTCATAGTAAAAGAAAAAATAAAGTTATTTCGATAATTGTTCCCCCTTTTTAAATATCTTAATAAAACGGTATCTCGGGGTTTTTAAACATTAGCTTTTCAGATCGAATATTAATTTTTGTGTGTAGACTGGAGGGCGATGGGTACGCTATTTAAAGTTCTCTAAAACTACCCAATTTTTTGTTACTACTCTGTATGTATGTAAACTAGTAAGCTTCTCTATGCTTTCTGCACAAAGGTATACTTAGTAAGAATCGGTCTTGACAACCGTTTTTAAGGTATTCACGTTTTAGTTGTTCAGTGCACCCGAAAGTATGTACCTTCAATAACATCGTATTAGCTATAATTACAACTGCTCAGATATAAATAGCTGATAGCTAAAAACTCCTGGATACAGAGTTTTATTAAAATGTTTAAAACACATCAGAAATTAGCGAAATGCATGAATAAAAAATATTTATATCCCTTTAACACCCAAGATACGGGGTGTTCATTTACTTTTGGATATAGGTATGTTTGTTTAAATCCTAAATGGGTATTTTCGCATTAGAAATCTGTGGTTTTTCTGTGTACCATTAATTAGTGAACACTCATCAGTATCATATGTATATAAAAACACGAATGACTGAAAACTATTCGACTAAACACTATCAAAATCTCTAAAATAAAACGAGTCCGAACCAATAATATGTGAAGTCTCTAAACTAACCAAAAACATTAACAACTGGAAATCCTTGCAAAATATACAACCAAAATGAAATGGCAAATTTCCACAGTTTTTACCAAACAAAGCTTCGACAAGGCACGACTCTGTCATCAGCTGATAATGCTACCAACTTTGAACAGAACTGCCAACCGAAATCGTAATTCTCACACCCTCACGTCCCTGACAAAAGCTATCACCGGTCTTGCTTATGTCTAAACCCCTTCTCATAAAGAAACTCTGAAGGGAAATTTAAGTGAAACCCTGTTAAAGACATCAATGAAATCGATTATTTTTTAAAATTTATTTAAACGTTTAAACGGTTATCTGGCCAGCCAGAGTGGCTTTTCAGTGACGCAAATAGAGCGCTCCCGAGTAGCTCAGGAGCATTTCGTTCTACTTTATGGCGTTCCAGTGACAGAAAGTGTTATGCACCTGAGCTACTCCGTTTTTTTCCCTTGCTCCTCATGCACCAACCCCTCTTTTGGTTTTTGTGATTCAAACGTGTTTTTTTATGGTTAAGGATGGATTTTTTAAAATTATTTATTTAAAATGGAATTAGATATTAAAAAAATTATTATTATAAAGCCAAGAAAGGTTAAAAACAACGAAAGTTTAAACAGTCCGAGTACAGACTTGTCACCTTCCAGATCTGATGTGACTGAAAATGGCTTTCGAATTTTCCTAATTTTTTTGGGGAATTTCCCATGGCTTAGTGCCAGGACTGTGATGTACCTGAAGAACTCTGAGCTGAGCCATTTTAATAAAACAAGCATAAAGCCGGCTGTCCATGAGAGCGGTTTTCCGCTCGCGGATTATAAATTCAGCGTTGTGATTGGTTAGTGCAAATTTAAAATGATTTTCCCGCCAATCACAGAGCTGAATTATCATCCGCGAGCGGAAAACCGCTCTCGGGGACAGCCGGCTTAAGGAAGTAAGTTGCTTGTGTCTTTAGTCAGCTTTACAATTTAAGTAACTTAAAAAATTGTACATTAATTGGTCATTGGTTGATACCTTTACCTAAAAAAAAAAAATAAAATAAAAATAACTTTTCATTTTCAGTTTTGTGGTTTTTCTTCCTTATGTATTTTAATCAGAGGATCATCAGCTGTTGATGACATAACTTTTGGGCCGATTATTTTCCATAGTAATATTTTTTAGTAAAAACCGAAAGAAGTATGACTTCTGCACTAGTAAAAATATATTCCTTATCCTCTAGAACAGGTAAAATACTTACATAAGTACAATTTAATATAAACAATTTTTTCCAACTATTTTTATTTGGGCTTACATAACCTCAAAAAGTTGAACCGTAATATATGGATTGGTTTTTGGGTCTATTGTATTTCTTATAATGTACTTTTATTCTTTAAAACAACATTTTAACACGCTATTTTGTATTATCAGCTGATGTTAGTTACATCTCTTTTCACACATTTAGTAGGTAGTGTATGGTTAGGGTTATTAAAGAGTGGTCCTATTTTGAAAACCCCAAGTCCCAAGAAGCTGAATTTTATAATTTTTAGCTCAGAAAATTTTCCATTTAGTCATATTTATTTTTGTTCCTTGTTTTTATGTTGTATTATTACTTTGCAAGTCTCTTAAATTTAGATTTATAAATTAATAGATGATTTTATTAAATTGACAATCGAATAAGTTTGAACATACGGGGTAGACCAAAGTCGACGCTTTTTATAGAAAACTTATATTTCTGTATGTTTTACACACAAAATGATTCTCTGTACAGGCTTATGTAAAGTACTGTTTATAGGGGATATTTTGATTTTGACTCTGCCATTAATATTTTAAGGAAGCAAATATGTAAGGCCCATCTTAAGCCAAGTAAATCAACGTTTTATTGGAAGTCCGCCAACACAAGATGGTTACAAATATGTTAATGATGTGGAGCCCTCCATGAACATGAAGGATATTACAGGTACTATGATAATAGTTACTTTTATTCACTCACATTCATAGCTAAAGTTAGGTCTTTAGTGTTAGGTACTAATGGTCGTATTCACCAAGCTCTGACTAATATTTATCAGCTTGCTTGCTTTTTAAGTAGGTTATCAGTTTGATAAATATTTGTCAAAGAACTTGGTGAATAGGGCCGTAAATCTATTAAAAGTATGTATTACCCTGTATATACAAGGTGTCTGAAAAATGCGTCCAATATTTTTATTCTATGACCATTAAAAAAGTAACTTTGTTTTAACAGTTAAACACTTTGTATTAATGTTTTGTTGCAATGCCTCCTACATTTTTTTAAATATTTTATTTCATTTTTTTTTGTAATAGATATTTATTTTTATGAATTCCTTAGTTTAGTTTAGCAAATAGTTATTAATTTAAAATAAATATTGTAAAATTTACTATGGCTGAAGGACCTCAGTCAAGGGCCACTTGAAAAACCAATAAAAACTGTTAGTAGTAGCAATTTATGTATTGTAACATTAAATGCTACATCAACTGAACTAAAGGTCAAGTTACCTTTGATTTCAATATTATTTCTTTTAGTTTATGTGTCACTAAATTTAAATTTTAACAGTTTGCAAATAAATTTACTAAAAATTATCAAAAATTAATGGTAATCATGAATTGGGTTGATTCAGAATTAAAAAGAATTTGTACCTACTGTTTTGGTATTATTTCAGTAAATACAATTTTTTAATAGGTACATAATCTGTAGTGAGTGAAGAGGATAATTTCCTCTTAAAAAAAGGAGGCCATTATTTTTTGTTGCAATACAGGGTGTCCCACTGGAAACTGCTGCGATCGATCTCTTGAAAAGTAGGCTTTGGAAAATTTTCAAAAATTGGTAGTGTTGTAAAGTCAGTGGAGGATATACAACTAAAATTATTTGAAAGCTCTACCACTCCCGGTTAAAAAAAACACCCAATATAATATTTGCTTTTATAGATTCTGCGTAAAATAATTTATGTATAATGTTCCATACCTAAGATCAACCGTTTTTAACTTATTTTAAATTTTATGTCAAAAATGATGTTTGCAAGCAATACATAACCATAAATTTCTTCTAAACAAAAGCCTTTACTTAATATGAGTTGGGGTTGGGTTTCTCACAGAGAAAGAATTGGTTTAGTAGACTGTATTTATATTTTCACAATAAAGTCAATTTATGTAAATCCCTATAAGGGTCAACTGTCTAGGCTGCCATTTGTGCTGTTAGTATAGTGCCAAAATTTTAATACCTTTTTTAAAGTTAAAATACAGACACTCAACACCTTTTAGAAAACCTAAAATCATATGGGGGTTAAATAATTTTTATTTTAAAATAGCTTTATTTAGGGGTTTCAAATATTGCACACGTTTTTTGGAATTTATTTAATGCCCTCTATCTCATTTAAACAGATATTAATTATACAAAATTATTTGAAGCTCTGGGGGTAAAAACTACCCCTTTGGATTATCCTACCGGGTCAAAAAGTAATATATGTTATATTTGAGCCCTCTATGATTAGTATGCAAAATTTAAACCCAAAATCCTGAACCGAGCCTTGGAAACCCAAAAGCCTGAATCTTACCTTCAAAACCTATAAATTTTTGGAATAGACATCCTTATACAAACTTACCCTTATCTTAAATGCCTAATAGGATAAGGTAATAAAAGAAAGGGGTTTCCATTTAAAAAAATTAACTTTTAAGTTTTATTTTGTTATAATTTTTAATGATAATTTTTGACTACTCTGTAGTTATTATTTGTAAAAATATCAATACAGTCTACTAAAATAGTTTTTCTCTATGGGAAACCCAACCCTAACTCATACTGAATGCTTTTGTTGAAATTGATCGTTATGTAATGGCTTGCAAACGTCATTTTTAACATAAAATTTTAATAAGTCAAAAACGGTTGGACTTAAGCCGTCAATTTTTATTTTGGTTTTTTTGCCATATTGCATTTATTTTTTAACTAATCAAGTTGATATTTGGCACACAAATCGAGATTTGCAGATTCTAGAGTTTTAAGACAAAAGTCCTTTTTTAAATACCGCCAGAGGGCAGTTTACCTAAAACTTAAAATTTATTTACATCATACCTTTTTATTTTGACAGATATCGCAAAGCTTAGGGCGCCATTTTATAGACAATCAAAAACTTAAAAAATGAGGTACTCTTTATTAAAGTCAATAAACCTCACACAAACAACAACATTATACATAAATTATGTTTAGAATTTTACGCAGAATCAAAGAAATAAATAATATATAGGGTGTTCCATTTAAAATAGGAAAGTTGACAATAACTTCCAGTATAACCGGAAGTGGTAGAGCTGTCAAAATATTTTAGTTGTATGTCCCCAACTGATATTATGATGTTACCCAATTTTTAAAATTTTTCAAAGCGTACTTTTCGAGAAATCGATAGCAGCAGTTCCCGGTGGGACACCCTGTATACTGGCCGTGCTACAAAACTTAAAATTACAGTCGTAGAAAAAGTATTGTATGCAACACATGCATAAAGTTATTTTTTACTCATGGGATTGTCATACTTACCTGACAGCTCATGCTGACAAACGTCCATTTTTTTTAATTATCACTTTATGCACTTGTTACATAAAATTACTATTATTCAGGGTGTTTCAAAACTATGGGATCAAACTTCTAGGGGTTATTCAGGGCAACAGTAGAAAACGTTTGAGTATAGGGACCCATGTCCGGAAAAGTGTCCACCAGTTCTAAGGCCCTAAGGGGCCGTTCAAGTGTTACGTAAGCAGATTTATTACAAATATTAACCCCCCATGCCATCAAAAGTAAGAAAAGTCTTATCCCCCCTCCCATGCTTACATAAACATTTGTATATGCATTTTTCTTTTAATGTATTTTGTCTTTTTTATTGTTTTATAAGCAGCAGTTATACTCATAGAAATGAGAAAATTGGCTTAGGATAGGGGACTTTAACGCACAAAAATGTTTATTTAAACAAACTTTACTGACCATATTCCACATAGAGCAAGGTTGAAATATTACAATATTAATTAATATTACGAACAAAACAAACGTTCTTAAAATTTTTGGTTTGTATATTAATGTTTACATCAAGCCATTCAAATACAAAAAAAATAACATAGTTTATTATTGTGACCAGTCGACTGAGTATAGCATAAGAAATAAATCTGTCTTACAAAGTCAGAGTTTCCATCTCGCAGAGTAAAGATCCCTGGAGATGCCTTGAGCAATCGCTGGCAAAACGTCGGTAAACGATTTCAATTTGATGCGGTCTTAACTCAAGAACCAAGATTCCTCAGTTCTAGTACTTAAGCTGTATTTATAGATCGACGTTTCTGTTTCCGTTTGACGTTTTCAGTTAGAAGATGAAACAACAACTTTCCATTTGTAATTTATATTTTCTGTTTACCGTTTCCATATACCATATCAAAAACCGAACGTCAAATGGCAAACGGAAACAGAAACGTCAATCTATAAAATTTAGCTTTATATCTCAAATGGTTTTAACATTCACCTTATAAAAAAAATCATAGTAGATTAAATTTATTCTTAGTCACTAATTGCAATTATTGTTCCATTTTCTTAGAAACAATACAAATTCCTTGTAGGACTTTGCTTGTAATTTAAATTTACGCCACACTTCGTTTACTAACTACATTTTGTAATTTTTTTATTTTTTATTTGTTTAACACTCCACGAAGGCTTCATGCCTAAGTACCAGAGTACCGTGGGTGTCGGGTTTTTAGATGTTTAACCCGCAGTCAGAAGTAGAAGTAGTCAGCCGCTTAACTGTTGGTTAAGTGGAGTGTCAAAACTATCAAAATAAAGCCACCCTATTGGTATAATTTGACAATTTTGACACTCTGCTTACCCTGCGGTTGAGTACTCTTGAATGCGCCCCAATGCGTGGATGGGGTGGCCATATGTGTAAACCAGTAAAAAGCTGCTGCTGACGTAATCCCAATCTAGACCCCCCACCTCCTCCTGTCATCAAAAATAGGCAAAACGAAGACCCGCCCACCTATAGTGCTTAGGTAAAACTTTAACGGCCCCTAAGACGCGTTAAAATTTATAAAGACGATGAATTGCCTAAATAGAATTTAATGCATTTAATTTTTACCTTTTTAACCCGCTTTTATTAACTTGGGTTGTAACTATCTATCTATCAATCTATCTATCTGGCTGCCTATGTAACGGAATCTTTGAGCCTAATTTTAACCAACTTCCAGCTATTCGATTTCTTTAAAACTTTGCACACATATTAAGGAAACATGACAATGCAATAATCTGCAAACAGTATCCCGTTATCTTTTTTGGATCGCCAGGAAAAAAAATCCATTATATTATAAAAACAACACCTAGGTTGCCATCTGTTGGCAACATTTCAAACTTTGCTATTAAATGAAGAAGAAATTTTTAGTGGGTTGCAATATGTTGGCAACGGTCCAAACATTGCCTGGATTGCCATCTGTTGGCAAAATTTCAAACTTTGCTACTTAATGAAGAAGAAATTTTTTAGTGAGTTGCAATCTGTTGGAAAAAATTTTAAAATTTGTTACTCTTGTTCATTAAAAATTTTTTCGCCATTTTGTCAAGAGTAGCAGAAACTAAAAATGAAAAATAATTAATAGTTTAAAAAACTAAAAAACACGCTTTTATATGCAACCGAACTAAAAATTAGAAAATAATTTTTCATTAAAAAAATATTGTCATTTCATAGTAAAAAGCGTGGGGTGATAAATATATTAAATGTTATAATTATTATATTTGCAAATATCTATGATGGAAAAGTTATGAAAAAATAGTAAAATGCACCCCACGCTTTTTACTATGAAATGACAATATTTTTTTAATGAAAAATTATTTTCTAATTTTTAGTTCGGTTGCATATAAAAGCGTGTTTTTAGTTTTTTTAAACTATTAATTATTTACATAATATCATCACATAGTCCAGGCGGAATACCTGATTGCAAAAAATGCTTTACAGCAAACTATTGGTATAGTTTTGTTAAGTGCATTATACCTTTGTAAGAAAAACACTTTCAGAACCAAAATAATGCGTTAGGCAGGGCCGTATTAACTGCTTGAGGCGCCCTAGGCTAGAATTCCCGGAGCACCTATTTTCCACCAAAAAAAAAATTATGAAAAGCAAAAAAAGGTCCGTAGCGCCTATTTATAAGGGCAAGGCGCCTTCCTTCACCACCCCAAATAAAATTTGATGACCAAAGCACCTTATTTATTTGCCTATTTCATTCCAAATCACCTTATTCACAGAAAAATTCTTCACCAAAAATCCCCACTCAAATTAAAATATTTTTGAAACTTCTCTGTCTGGCGCCTATTTTTCATTGCGCCCTAGGCTGTAGCCTAGTTTGCCTAATGGATAATACGGCCCTGGCGTTAGGGGGTGAAGGGGGGTGCTTTTTAGGGGTAAAAATGGTTTTTGCAATTTTAAGCTTAAAAGTAAATCCAATTATAAAAAGTTAAATGTTAAAGTTGTCGACATTAAAAAAACCTACAACTTATGTCATAACCATTTTTTCCCTAACCTCAAAAATTTTCGAGAAAAGAAGAAAAAACTGCTTTTTCGGTTTTTAGTTTTTATCTTTTACAAAAATAGTTCGATTAAGCTAAGCAGATATACATTTTAATGTTCTTAATATACTGTTTTTTCTTCATCAATAAATATTCAGCTTTTGTTATAAAAACTTACTTAAAAAAAAAAATGAAAATTTTCATCCGCCATTTTGAATTAATTTTTTCATGAAAAATGGTTCGCTAAGAGCTCATTTTTTGTTAACTTTTGATAAATGCATAAAAGTACATATACTTCAATTTAAAAAATAGAAAAAATAACATAAAAATCAGAAAATATTGAAATTTTTTATTAAACTCGTACATTGTGTTATTTTCGTTGAAAAATTAGTACTGTTTATTAAAATTGTAATTTTTGAAAAATTTTAAAGTATTTTAAAAAGTTTAGAAACATTTTTAAATGTAAAAGTTAAATTACAGGTATACTGCGTGACCCAGAATTGGTGTTACAAAAGGACAAAAGGAACAAAATTTTTAAATTTTAAATGGCATTTTGGGAAAACTGGTTGCATGATCCAAAACAAAGAAATGCAAAATTTTTCTCCTATTGGTAATATACAGGGCAAGTTATAACTTAAAATATGAAAAATGACCTAGTATAAATTGCTTTTATTTTTAAAAATATAAAGAAATTGTATAAGTAAATGTTGTGGAGAATTTAATTTTACATTAAACTTTTTAGTTAAGACCAGAAAAGAACATGTTTATTGTCAATTTTTTACACTTAAATAAGCAGACAGCAGTGACAATTTTCCGGACATGGATCCCTATACTCAAATGTTTTCTACTGTTGCACTGAATAACCCCTAGAAGTTTAATCCCATAGTTCTAAAACACTCTGTATTACTGACTCTTGACAATAAAATAGGTTTTTTTTATGGTGACTTATTGTGTTCTGTGTATTTCCAGACAGAGCAGCACAAGTAATCTTTTAACAGAATTAGTCAGGGGTTTTGGAGTTACTCTTGCCCATATTTTTAAAGAACCAGCCACCATTAACTATCCTTTTGAGAAGGGACCTCTTAGCCCTAGGTTCAGAGGAGAACATGCTTTGAGAAGGTACCCTTCTGGTGAGGAAAGATGCATCGCTTGCAAGTTGTGTGAAGCCATTTGTCCTGCACAGGTAGGCTTGACTGTTTCTTTTATTTATAAATGAACTTTGCTGTCATTGCCGAGAGTATTTATTTCCTAATATTGGGAGAACGGTAAATCATCAATTTTAGGTGATTAACCAATCATAAAACGGTATTTACTAATGGGTTGTGTTAACGTTTAATTCATGTATTATATGTCAAAGTTGTCACCAATTATTACCGCGGTGAAAAACGTGGATAATCGGTTAATCGCCTAAAATTGATACATTTTTCTATAAGTCACAGATGTTGTACACCCACCAATTTTTTTAGGTTTTCAAGAAACACTAATAAAAATTTAACAGTATTATTATAACATAAATTGACATTTTTTAACATTATCACAACCTCGAAATCACTTCCTGTTTAACCGGAAGTACCATCAACTTTTTATTTTAAATGCAAGTGCCCAATTTTTTTCTATATTCATATTATCTATAAAATTATCTGTTTAATATACCCAGAGAATATTTTTTAAGAAAATCAAGTACTACCATTATTTCTGCTTTGAATAACTTTTTTTGCTAAGTAGGCTGTAAAAATAAAAGAATGGCCTATTTTATTTTGACAGGTATTATATTTTATTTTCTTTAATAAATCAGTTACATTTTGTAAATTCAGTTTTTAATGTAATTGTTGAGAGACAATTCGAAATTTTTCAAACATTTTAAATGAAAACACCTCCATTTTGTTTTATTTTTAAATTCTACACTAAAATCCTTTTTAACGACATATCCAATGGATTTTGTTTTGTGTGTGAAACTTACAAAACCCGCCTAGTCTGATACCCGAAACGTGTTTCATTCTTATGGTTTCATGACTGTGACCCTTACCATTTTTGGCAAAATGTTTTAAAATTGCATGTAAAACATTGTTGTAAACTTGTCCGACAAAAATAGTGACGTGTTCGCCCAATACGACACCCGAAACATTTAACATTGACAAGCTGGGTTAAAGCGCCGTTTCCATATATGGCGGTGTGAATATTGTTGGTAGACTCGTTAAAGGGAACCCCTAAAAGAGTTGGAAAGTGCTCTTATCATGAAGTCCATTTCATTACTGGCCCAGGAACAATTACTTAAAATGAACCATTTTATCTTTATCATGGCATTCTAGATTAAAATTTTAAAAAAATAAATACATTTTTGACAGTTGAAGCGTCAAAAAATGACATGTGAGGTGTCATTGTATTCAGATTGTCATATACTAATGAAATAAGAAAAATATACTGGTGGTGCCATTTAAATTTTTATAGTAGCAGTTATTTCCAGTTAAACCAAAAGTGATGTAGGAGAAGTTAATAGATCAGTCAATGTACATTTATGTCAAAGATGAATATATCACATTTCATTTTTGCATCGTAAAAGGTAAAAAAGTTTTAGGGGAAACCAGCTTGGAGAAACAAGCGATATATGGCTTTTCACATAAAAAAAGTATAAGTTTTGACGTTCCTTGTATACTTTACTAGATAATAAAAATACGATTACTGATTTGGAAGTTACAGAATAAACTAAATGGTGGTGTAAATTTGTTTTCCCACGACCACATATGAAATTGACATAAAACTTACTCCTTGATCCTTTAGAAAACGAATAACATCATACGCGTGTTGAAATCTACTTTTCAACACTAGTGTTGAAAAGTACATTTGACAGATGCTTAGTTTCCGTTTAAAAGATATTTACAGTATATTTTTAACAAACCAAAGGTTTTGACTTACCTGTGCTAACACACATTATCTTTTTTCAAATTATATTTATTTTAATTTTATGTTTAAGGGTTTATTAGTTTATTTATAGACATTATTTTATAGCAAATGCTTTTAATAATAATAGGCAACCCATTAAACAATGGAAGTGTCTAAAACTTCAAATGCCAAAGTAGGGATCTCGATTTGTTAAATTTTAACCTAACCACAAAATGCCAGGCGATTTTTTTTCTAAATAAATCATACCTTGTTAGAAAAGGCTAATATCTCGTAAAATAAAAATGAAATTGCCATTAAATTAGAGTTGTAATTTAAATTAATCCATTTGGGACTGTAAGTTTTGTTTAGTGATAAGGTGTTTTTACGCAATTTGAAAAACTTAATTAAAGACATTACAGTGCATACACTTTTGTAAGGAAACTAAAAAAAATACTAAATACGTACTTACATGCTTTTACACACAATTAAAGGTAATTTCTTTATTTGGATTTTATGGCATTGACATTGATTTACGTCTACGCTTTTGTCAGATTATCTTGTCTGTGTTTAAATTAATGATGTAAAAAAACTAACTTAAGGTTTTTGGTATATAAATATTCTCTGGTCGTAGAAAAATATTGTACATGACTCTTGCCAAAAGTGATTTTCCCACTGGTGGTATTGTCGAACTCGGCTATCGCTTCGTGCGACTACATTCCCAGTCGTGTGAAATATATCACTTTCGACACTTGTTATGTAATATACTATACTTGGCACTTCTATATTGGAGAATTTGGTTAGATTTATTTTGCGAAATTTTCGTTAACTGCAGCGTTTACAGAAATGAAAATATGTGTATGAAAAGGTATCCAATTTTGTTTTAGGCAATCACCATCGAGGCTGAGGAACGCGCGGATGGTTCTCGTAGAACAACTCGCTATGATATTGACATGACCAAATGTATTTATTGTGGCTTTTGTCAAGAAGCCTGCCCTGTTGATGCCATCGTGGAGGGGCCCAATTTCGAATTTTCAACCGAAACTCACGAAGAATTACTTTACAATAAAGAAAAACTATTAAATAATGGAGATAAGTGGGAGTCTGAAATTGCTAGCAATATTCACGCTGATCACTTGTATCGTTAGATTGTGTATATTGTAGACAATTTATTTAAATCCTGTTATAGATAGTAAATAAAAAAATAAAAAGTAAAATATAGATTTTTCCCCAATACTAAAGATTGTAGCTAGGATTTTTATCTATTAATTTAAATCTAAAAAGTAAGGCCAGTGATCTTAAAATTGGTAAGAGATACGAAGTCAGTTAAATGAGAACAAAGTTGAGGTTTTATGTGCCTTACTATACAGATGTGGAAACCAACTGGCCGACCACAGGGAATTAAAAGCATAGTAAATATTCGTGGTGGGATGTGAATTAAGCATCGTCGTCTAACGAAAGGCGGAAGCGGTGGTCGGAAGGAAGCCCCTAACTTAAATCAGCGCGTTCGTTGCAGCGGTAAAGTGTAGGGGAATACCTAGCAAATCGGCGGAAGGGATTCTGTGCTTTATTTCTGTATGGTCGACGGTTTGCTTTCTATACTGGTATGCTGTTTTAAAAGTTTTAAAATTCCAAGTATTTCCGGAGATATTCGGAAAAATGCGTAAAATTAGAAATTTGTTTTATTTTTTCCTGATCTTATTTAAAGGGAATTTTAAAATAAATTGCACCTTTCCATTGCCACTTTTTTACTCTATACAATGAAGGTATTTTATTTGAAATGCGATGTTTCCTTTCGGTGGACCATTGTTTTTACACGGTCCTGATATTTTAATATCAAAATTTAAAAGCCGGTTTTTATACAAATTTACACATTGGGGTTTAATCTTAATAATGACCTTTTTTTTTTAATTTGCTAAAAATAATTAACTCAACATTTTAGGTTAATAAAATTACTTTAATTAACCAAGCAGAACCTAAGGAAACTCCCTAGCATCACTAAGTTTAGTAAATAAAAATGCAAAATTTTAGTTGCCATACCATGTATTGTTTTTTTTCATCAACTTAAATATTTGTTTTTTAGGCATTTCCAATATTTTAGATAAATTACAACTTAAAATTATTAAAGATGTTTAGCTTGTTAGGTTTACCTAACTAGAAAAATGCTAAAACAAGTTTAAAAATGTTATTATTGTGTAAGTAAATCATTTAATTATTTATTATTTGTGCATTTTTAAATATTTTTTAAACAATTAAACTAATGTATTAGTTTAAAATGTAGAGCTTACTATTTTTTTCGAATTCTGAAAAATACAGGTCTGTATTACGGTTAAACCAGGGACCACGATTTTCGACTTGGGGAGTAGAAATTTCTGAAGGAAAGGGATTTTTCCCTCTTTTTCAAATTGCCTCCTTTTGATTGTAATAGAAAGAGGCAAACAACACACCTTTTCTATCTGAAATTTCTACTTTTCAAGTCGAAAATCGGGGCCCAGAATGTAAATTCGAAATTAAATTGAAATCTTAAAATTCAAATATCAGGACCGTATTTAAAAAGTATGAGTAAGTGACGCTAGGGATTTTCTTAAGTTTTGCTTGCTATAATAGAGTAATTTATCAACCTAAAATGCAGAGTAAATTATTTTTATGAAATTTTTAAAGATTACGCTTCGAATTAAGATTAGACCTCAATGTGTGATACATCATTGAATTTGTATTAAAATGGGGTTTTGAATTTTGATTTAGAGTATCATAAACTAAAAATACCACCACTGAATAAAGCAGACAAAGTGGCAATGCAAAGGTGCAATTTATTTTAAAATTCAATTTTAAATATGAGCAGGAAAAAAACAAAACTAATTTCAGTATATCAGTTATTGTGGACGGCCATTCTTCAAGCTTTCACCAAGTAAATGCTGGAGTCCCTCAGGGCTCAGTTCTGGCACGATCATTGTTTCTTCTTCACATCAACGACCTTCTCTCGTCCACAACTAATTCCATTCATAGTTTCGCCGACGATAGTACCCTTCACTCCAGTTTTCATGTTCCTAAACCCATCACTAAACCTGACTTGGAAAACAAACGCAGAGCGATGCAGATATCTCTTTCGCAGGATCTTAATTTAATATTGGATTGGGGCGCCAAAAATCTCGTCCATTTTAATGCATTCAAAACACAATCATGTTCTTTTTCGCGAAAAGAGTCATCAAATACTCATCCTCTACTTACGAGCGGCCAAGATTTACAGAGCAAAGACACCTTCAATCTTGTGGGCGTCACGTTTGAAAGTAATCTTAACTGGCATAAACACATTGTATCTATAGCACGGCAGCTTCAAAAAAGCTTGGATTTCTCTTTTGAGCCAAAAAGTATTTTTCCGCTTCTAATTTATACACTTTATATGTGTCCCAAATCAGACCTCCCTTGGAATATTGTTCTCATATCTGGGGCATGGCGTCCCCCTTAACCCTAAGCATTCTTGATTCTATTTAAAGAAGAGCCATTCGTCTGATTAATGATCCTTCACTTACAGAAAGGCTCCCTCTCTTGGCCATCGTCGGGCTCTGGGGGATTTATCGCTTTTTTATAGGTACTTCCATGGCTTCTGCTCTGAAGAATTGTCTAGTATAGTTCCTCCACTCACGGTTCTCAACAGAGAAACTCGTGGTTCCGCGCGTATGCATCCTTATACGGTCCAAGTGGACAGGCCCCGAACTTCTCACTTTGTTCGTTCTTTTATCCCTAGAGTTTCTAAATTGTGGAACCTGCTGCCCGCGGAGTTTTTTCCTTCCCCCAAATCTTCAACTATTTAAGTCCCGTGTCAACAAACTCCCTCTTACCTCGCTTAAGACACCCACGGTACGTTAGTACTGAGGCTTTTAGCCTTCGTGGTTTGTCCAAAGATAAAAAAAATCCGATTTTTCGGGTTTTTTTTTGATATCTCTGGAAATATACGCGGAATTTTAAAACTTTTCATCCAAATAACTCGAATTACAAACCATTATGGCGATGTAATGATCCTCTAGATAATAAAAAAGAGCAATCAGAAAAAATATATCTACGCCATTAATAACTTTTTTGCAAAAAACACCTGAAATCTTAAAAACAAAATATGTGGGGCTTGGGAAAATTTTAAGATTTTATTATTTACCAATTTTACAACTACATTGGCGACGCTACTGACGCGTTAATAAATTTATTCGAAATAAAATTTTATTAAAGTTGTAAAAGGGTACCTGTGAACATTTAAAATTATCTGAAAAAATTTACCTCTGTGTGAAAGGGTTCAATACAGGAAGGACAATATTAAAAAAAAATGTTTTTAAGAATAATTAATATCAGAGACAAGAATGAGACGAGCAACTAAATGTAAATAAATTATCCGAGAGAGAGATAGCTGCTGGGCCTTCCTTGTCTGTCTTCAAGGAAACGCAGATGGCGCGTGAGTCGACTTTATCGTTGGCCCGCCAAATTCAAATTATATAGCTGTGCTATTTTTGCCCTTAATGTAGGTACTTGTTTTTGTTTCCTATTAATATAAAATATTGGGGTTTAGTTCAATAATTACACACACCTAATTAAAAATGTCATTTATTTGGTTTTTATAAAGATTTTTCTTACAGATAACCATGTCAATATTACCTTAAATTATCTGTTGAAAAGCACAAATTTAATATATACACTGTGATCACTAATAAAAGTCAATATTCAAAGTCCAATTAAAGGTAAAAAACCACGAAACACACAATATCAAACACAAATTCGGCGTGAATGCCTGCGGCAACGTTGTCATGTTAAAAATATTCTATTCATGGTATATTTTCTTTCTCTTAATTAGATGCGAGCCAAAAAGGACATTAAAGTTTACATGCAGAAATTGTAAACAACTTGGCAACCAGGGCAAAGCGATGATTGCTCCATCTACGATACCCTGCCATGATGAAAGACAAAGACATATTTATTGGAACTTGCGTTAAACCAGAAAGAGATAAATACAATGGACAAATTGTTAGGAACAGTTACTCGTCTTATTGTTGTCTCTGTTAATATCTTAAAAAATCTGAGAAATTTGTTTTTTTTTAAATGTTCTAATGAACAACACTATACGGGTCTAATTTAATGATGGCTAAAAATACGAGATACAATTTTTGAGTTCATTTTAAGAAGAACAGTTCATATTAACATATGTCCTAAACCTCTTAACTTTTGAGCTCTAATATGTTAAAGTTTTAAGAAAAAAATCGTATTTTTATCATAACTTTAAAACTGTTCAAGATATTTTCATGAAATTTGGCACGCACCTACTAAGCACCAATGAGAATTTTTTAAAGTAGAAGATTTTTAAAGGAATTGATACTTAAGATTTAAAAAAAATATGGTACGCCATTGCTTTTTTCGCATAAATAACTAAGAATAGGGCGCTAGGCTCCTAGTTTAAAATAATTTCGGTATACCAAACATGCATCAAAAACAGCTTTTCGGACAAAAAAGGTCAGAAGGTCTAATTTGTTGCAAAATAAATGGAAAGTATAAAAATAATTTGTATTTTTGAAAAAAGCAATGGCGTACCATTTTTTTTTAAATCTTCAGTATACATCTCTTAGGGATGCCACTGGTAGAAATAATTAAATATCTTTCACATTAATAAATGCTCATTGGTGCTTAGTAGGTGCGTGTTAAATTTCATAAAAATATCTCGAACGGTTTTAAAGTTATGATGAGAATACAATAATTTTTCTGAAAACTTTAACACCCTGTGGCTCAAAAGTTAGAAAGTTAAGGATCTATGTTATTATGAACTTTTCTTCCCAAAATGGCGTCAGGAATCCGATCCTGTATATATCCATCAATTAAATTACATCCCGTATAATTAAAAAACAAAAAAACATTTTTTTTTGTAGAATGTCGCTCTTGACAAAGATTTTGTAAAAATTCCTCTACACTCTGTAGAATAAAAACAAGAAAAGCTTTACTCAAATCGGAATAGCCATCTTTTTCAAAAAAGTTTACCTAGGTAGCTTTCCAGTGACGAAAAATTTTGTGCGTCACGCTCCAGGGCTTGAAGCTCTTGAACTGCTCCAAAAAGTTAGTCAATGGAACGCATCCTTAGCCAAGGAAAGAGATATACTTTAAGAAATTTTAAAATTTCGTTGTTTTTAACCTTTCTTGGCTTTATAATAATAATCTCTTTTTAATATCTAATTCAATTTTAAATAAATAATTTTAAAAAATCCATCCTTAACCATAAAAAAACACGTTTGAAGCACAAAAACCAAAAGAGGGGTTGGCGCATGAGGGGCAAGCGGAAAGAAAAACGGAGTAGCTCAGGTGCATAACACTTTCCGTCACTGGAACGCCATAAAGTAGAACGAAATGCTCCTGAGCTACTCGGGAGCGCTCTATTTGCGTCACTGGAAAGCCACTCTAGACAAGTGTTACAACCGCATGTTGTTAATGCATTGTATTTAATGCTGCGTCCAGACTTGCAACAATTTGCCGGGCCGAATAGCGCGCCATATAACCGCGAACGTGGACGTGGACGGAATACACGTCGTTTTAAGGGCTTGGTGAATGATTCCGCGGTGATTCAGAGCTTGCCGGCTTTTTGCATCAAAGGAGCGCGCAAATAGGTTGGTATGTTTGGACGGATGTTTGGCGAATTGTTGCAAGTCTGGACGCGGCTTAAGAATAATCACGATTTGAAATTTACCAAAAAAACTCCTAATTGCAGTTACATTGGCAGCGGCTTATTTTCTCGATTTTATACCATCCTGTATATCCTACGGTGATTTTTATTATAGCTTTTATCGTTTTAGATGAAGCAATCATGTTTATAAAGAATCATTTTTTTTTCGAAATATTAAAAATTAAAAAAAAAAATACAAGTATAGTAAATTAAGTCTATTCATGGATACATTGTATCTTATGTATAATTCTGACAAGTAAAATGTTCTTAAATCCGCAGTAGGTACGACTTCCGTTAAGACTTCAAATAATGTGCTTGTTACTAAGTTATTACCTATTAAATCACCACTATGTAAATCACTTTTAATCATACCAAAAAAAAAAACGTTTAAATGTTTTTCACTCATAATTAATGAATAATAGACACAATATTAAACAAAGGTTGCGGTTTTACCTGCCAATGGAATTTACTTATTATTATTACATTATTTTCGATCTTACAAAAACTAGGATGTCAAAATGATTTATTTATTTAAAACTATTCTATTTTGTTTTATTTAATAATTTTAGCAGGTGTTTAATGTAGTAAAATTCTAAACAGTTATTATCCATATGTCTTTTTACTTTTTAACATCAAGGTCCTTATATCATGATGATATAAAGATAAAACAACTGTTTAAGTATGAACATTAGGGTAATTCATTCATTCCGTAAAAGTTTTTCTTTTTATCGATGCTCAAGCAAAATTTCAATCTACATGTAAAAAAAAATCCCACCAAGTTTAAGCTTTTAATTAGTGGCGGCGCGTGCCTTGCAAACTGCCCAAAAGAATAAGAAAAACTGAAGCGAACCTAACCCACCAAAGTACATAAATAATTTACTGACAGATTAAGTATGTAATAAAAACACAAAAATGAGAAAATCAACTCTTATTTTATTTTTTTTTAATTGACCGGAAAATTGAATTTTCCACTCAATTTTTTAAGCGGAAAATGCTATTTTACAGGACTAATTTACTTTCCGGTCCCTAGTTTACTTTCCGGTCTCTCATTTACTTTCCGGTCCCTGATATCAAAAAATCCTGTTAGCCATGACAAAAATTGTCAGTTCAATTGTTACTATTTGACAGTTCAAGATATTGTAAAGTAAAGAAAGCATCATTTTGCCAAAATGGAGTCAGACATGGAAAATCCAGATGAAATAATTGAAGCAGCCTTGCCTTATTGTCGTTTAAATATAACACTAAAAATTTACACAGTTTTTTTCCGGTCAATTAAAAAAAATTATGTACGATACTCGACCGGAAAGAATTTTTACGGGTCTCCTCAAAACTACAGGACTCGCCTACGGCTCGCCCTGTAAATGTTTTTCGTCGACCCGTAAAATACCATTTTCCGGTCTAGTAACGTAAATAGCTATTATTCAAAATATTAACAAACAAAAACAAAACTTAGGGATATATGTATACACATACAGTGTGTCCCAGTATAGGCGTTACAAGAGGACAAATGGACCGAAAATTTTAAAATTTTTAAACATTCTTTTGGGAAAACTGGTCGCATGGTCCAAAACTAATAAATACAAAATTTTACTCCGATTAGTTATTTACAAGGAGTTATATTTACAAACATGAAAACTGACTAGAAGTAAAGTACCTTTGTTTTTAAAAATATGACAAAGTTGTTTAAGTAAATGTTGCAGAGAGTTAAATTTTATGTCAAAATTTAAAGTAAAAGGATTAAAGTAAAAAAAATTGTCAATTTTTTACATTTTTTTAACAGTTTTTTTAAATACTTGGCTTAAGGCAGCGAATTTTACAAAAATATTTAAAATTATTAAATTTTATGTTAAATTTTGCTTCCTTCTGCCCATTTTTAAAATTACGTAATGCGTAATGTAAAAATTAACAATTACATTTTTTTTTACTCTTATGCTTTAACTTTAAATTTTAACATAAAATTAAATTCTCTACAGCATTTTCTTATACAATTTTGTTCTATTTTTAAAAATAAAAGTAGTTAACTCCCACGCATGTTTCATATTTTTAGTTTTAACTCGCCCTGTATATTTTTGCATATCGAAAATGCTATTATATATTTTCATCTATTTAACACATATTTTTATTATTAGCTGGATACAAAATGAATTATTCTTATTTCTAATAATATTTTGCGCTTGTAATACAATATTAGTTAATGTCCAACAAAGTGGGGGCGCGGGCCACCCCGACGCACCGCCACTGCTTTTAATAATTATTTTAAGTACTTTCCATTTAAATTTAAAGTTTTTCCATTTAAAATACACGTAAAAAGATATTTTTCTTTTCAAATTTTTAATGATTAGCCACTTTTTCCTATATTGTAAATCGTTTTAATGGACCTAATGGCATATTTCACGCTCTTTAAAATTAACTTAGTGTTTTTTTGTGTAACCACATAAAAAATAATGATATTTTTCCCGTGCGTGTAACCACATAATTTTTTTGTTCTGTGCTGTAACTCAAATTGGTTCGCCGGTAGAAGTCGTCAAAATTCAATTTTTAAAATAGTGTTTTTTTATTTTATGAGCAAACCGCAAAAAGTAAGTGTAAAAAGGTTTGACTCATAAAAATTGTTTTCCGAGCAATATTTGATGAATTTCTAACTATTTTTACGGCTCAAAACCTAAGAAATTGATAATCATGCTATTTAAATTTTACTTTATTGTCGAGTAGGTACTTACATTTTTTCTTACAATAATATTTTTTAGAGTAAAATAATTTTTCGAGTTACGCAAAAAACACTAAAGCAATTTTAAACAACGTGCAATATGTCATACAAGGTCCATTAAAACGATTTACATTAGAAATTTAAATAGAAAAAAAGAATGTACTACGTGCATTTTAAATAAGAAAACTTCAAATTTAAATAGTAAGTACCTAAAATTTATATTGAAGGCTCAAACGTGGTGGGAATTTTTCTTTCTACATTGAATATACAGTGCTTGTCTATATTTAGGACCCCCTTCCTAACTTTTGAAATGTTTGGTATTTTATCATGAAAATTTAAGAACTTTAGTGAGACAACATAAACGAAATTTTAGACAGGAAATTATATATATAAATGTCAAACTGACAGCTGGGCGCCGTTTTGAAAAGAAAAATTAAACGGAAATGGAGGTCTGGTGGCACATTATTTTAAAGCTCCTGACGTGTACTTTATAACCTCAGAATATAAAGTCTATACCTGTACCTACTACAAAATGGCAGTACTTTGAAAATTACCTAAATACCCTTAGACTATTCACACATTCTGTAAAGGATAAAAGGTCATTGTAAATACCTCATTTAGATGGCCGTATTTCCGAATCTAATCTAAGTTCGTTACACTTAATGGTATTTTCTTAAAAGTCTTTTAGGGATTTCTTTAATGGTAATATTGGTGATACTATACAAGGTAGGACAAAATGTATAGATTTTTTTAATGACGCACCCTGGATATTATATCAACACTAAACAGATATCTAAAAGACCTTTAAGAAATTATCACATGTGGTATATCTACCTTTATTAGTTTTGGAGATATGGCCATCGAAATCAGGTATTCAGGTAATTTTAAAGTACCGCCATTTTTTGGAAGGTTAAGGTATTCCCTTTATATTTTGGGGTTATAAAGAACTTGTCAGGAGCTTTAAAATTATGTGCCACAAGACCTCCCCTTCCATTTAATTTTTTTTTAATGGCGCCCAGCTGACAGTTAGTCATTTATATCTGTCATTTCTTGTCTATGTTGTCCTGTACTTTAGACTAGCACTGTACAGGGTGGTGCAATTTCGACTGTTTTAACAGGAAACTCGTATTTCCTGACCAGATAAAAAAAAATTGACATAGGTGTCTTGGACTCGATTTTCGAAATTAGATGAATGGTGAAAACTGCATCCCGAAATCTCTATCGGTATCCGAGATATAAGGCGTTTTTAATTTTTTGGCCATTTTGAAAAAATTATTCAGTCAGTTTTGAAAACTTCCCAAAACGGTGTAAACATTCTTAAGGCACTTTTTTGAGTTGAATCCATTGGACTACTCAGATTTTAAAAATTATTTCTAGTTTCGTTGAAAAAATATAAAGCTTAGTTTTTTAAATATAAATCATAGTTGGCAATGATCTCAAAAAATTGCTTATTTTTGGCTCTTAAACCTATTTAACGAGAAACTCTTTGGAAACTTTGGTATAACATAGAAAGCAACAAAAATATTTTTTATTTTTAAATCACAGATCCAGGCGTCAGACTCTGAATCCAGCGCAATTATTCTGCCCAGAGCCAATACTAACGCTGCTCAAGCAGCAAGCTGTCGTCATTACGACGTCATTTTTAAGTCATTTTTGGTCAAAGAACGTCATCAGACTAAAAAAATGACGTCATTTTAACGTCATTTTAATATCGTGTTTTTGACGTCGTTGAAGTGACGTTTTTTGACGTCATTTTTTCATCATTAGATTAGATTAGATTAGATTAGATTAGGAGGTGGATTGCATATCCTCTAACACTGCAACCTGCTCAGGTTTATTGTGTGTCCTCCGTCCATAGGTTATTTTTTCATCATTAGATTAGATTAGATTAGATTAGATTAGGAGGTGGATTGCATATCCTCTAACACTGCAACCTGCTCAGGTTTATTGTGTGTCCTCCGTCCATAGGTTAGAGCACGCTATCCAAGCCGGTCTGTTTAATCAGACTCCACAAGCTTGAAACTGGCCCCTTGGTATATCTTGCCGCTTTAGGTTTTTCTTCACCCAGCCTTGCAAACCGCAGACGACAAAGGGCTTCGCAGTAGCACCATACGTGTTCTGCGGTTTCTTCCTCCTCCTGGCAGAACCTACATAGGTTTTCTTCTGCCAGGCCCATAGTTTCCATGTGTTTATTCAGTCTGCAATGACCTGTCAGTTGACCCACTATTATTCTTACTGCCTTCCGGTTATAATTCAGAAGGTCTTTTGTAAATTCTGGCGAGTAAGCCTTGATGAACACTTTCGCCTGACGCTGTCCTGGTGTTCTCCTCCACCAGTCTTGTGATTCCCTCATAATCCATGATCTAATGGATGACCTTACCTGGCATGATGGAATACCACAGTAGGGCTCAGGACCTACCATTGTCCTACCAGCCCCCTCCTTTGCCAATTTATCGGCTTCTTCATTGCCTTCGTGGCCTTCGTGTCCTGGTACCCAGGCAATGGTTAGCTTGTTGGACGCACCCACCTCTTCCAGGGCAATTACGCAGTCCCGCACCAGCTTGGAGCTGATTTTGCATGAACTGAGTGCCCTGATGGCTGCCTGGCTGTCCGAATAGATTACTATGGTTTTATCCTCATAGCTCCTTCTGATGATTTCCCTAGCACATTGTTCTATGGCTACAATTTCGGCCTGGAACACAGTAGGGTATTGTCCGAGACCCAAGTTTATTTTCGTCCTTGGTTTGTCCCCATATATGCCTGCTCCAACTCCTTGGTCTGTTTTGGAGCCGTCTGTATACCAGATTAGGTCGGCTTTAATGGGAGGCCCTGCCACCCAGTCCTTTCTGTCTGGTATTAAAGTTTGAAAACCTTTGTTTAGCCAGTAGCTTGGTACCATTTTGTCTGAAGGCATCTCACACACTGAGTTGACTTCTTGGTCCTCCTTGAATCTCCATTGTATGGCCCTTTCCTGTCTTATGACAGGACTCTGGCCTTGTTTGAGACAGTATTGTACCGCTTTCACTTCACCCTGTATGTAGATGTGAAGTGGCGGTAGATTAAGCAGCGCTTCCAGTGCTGCAGTAGGGGTCGATTTCATGGCCCCTGTAATACATAGACAAGCGAGTCTCTGTATACTTTGTAATTGCCTTATTGCCGTCTTTTGTAGCGTCTTTGCACCCCAGGCAATTGACCCGTAGGTTATCATTGGTCTGACGACCATTTTGTATAACCATAGGTTCATCTTCGGACTGAGTCCCCAATTCTTTCCGCAAAGTCTTCGGCATCTACCCAGGGTAGTTCTTGCCTTCTGAGTGACTTTGCTTAAGTGTGGTCCCCAGGTTAGTTTTGGTCAAAGATGACTCCTAGATATTTAACCTCTTTTGAAAAGGGAATTTCCACTCCGTTGAGCCTGGAAGGTCTTAGTCCTTCAAGCGCTCTTCTTTTTGTGAAAGGGACGGTTATTGTTTTATGAGGGTTGACTGAGAGTCCCTTCTGTTTGCACCATTTGTCAACGATGTCTACGGCGTTCTGCATTCTGCCTGATATGTGCTCTAGGTGACCCCCATTGACTACAATGACGAGGTCATCAGCATAACCCAGGCAGTTGTACCTTTCACCAGTCAATTTGTCGAGAAGTTCATCTACCAGGACTGCCCAATATAATGGCGATAGAACGCCTCCTTGTGGACAGCCCCTCCCCACTTTAGCCTCCATTGTTACTGTGCCTAAGGTGGATCTTATGACCCTGTTTCTCAGGCTGGCTTCGATCCAGTTGCAGATCGTGTCAGGGATTCCTTTTTTCCTTAGCGCGTTCATTAGTGAGAAAGTTGGTACGTTGTTGAACGCGCCTTCTATATCAAAAATGTTGCCAACGCCACCTCTTTGTCGTCAATCGACTTTGCCAGGAGTCTGTTTAGATCGTCTAGTGCTAGATCCACAGACATTCCTGGTTGGTATGCGTATTGGCGCTTGTTCAGAGGATTCCTATGAAGGGTGCTTCCTCTGATGTATCTATCCACTATTTTTTCCAATGCTTTCAGCAGGAATGAGGATAGACTGATTGGTCTGTATGACTTAGGCGTCCTTTCTAGGGATTTGCCTACCTTGGGTAGGTAGATCACCCTTGCCTTCTGCCATAATTTGGGTATGTAGCCCCAAGCTACACATGCTCTGAAGATTGTGCATAAGTGTGGCATTAGGATGTCCTGCCCTTTTTGCAACAACACTGGAAAGATTCCATCCAGGCCTGGCGATTTGAACGGCTGGAATTCGCCTAAAGCCCATCTGATGGAATTGTAGCTTACCACCTCAGCTGCTTTTTCCAATCCACTTTCTTCGGGCGTTTTGGCCTATCAGTGGGTTGGGTTAGCCTTGTTGAGTTGGTGATTATTGACGAGCCCGGGAAATGTGTGCTTATTAGCAGCTCCAGGCTCTCCTCCGTTGTGCTCACGTATGAGCCATCTGACCTCTTTAGCATGCCGGGTTCTTGATCAGAGCCCTCTTTTGCCATGATTCTGTGCACTCTAGCGCACACGGGAGTTTCTGAAATCTCCTCGCAGAATTGTTCCCAGGACTTTCTTTTTGCCCTGCGAATCTCTTTGTTGTACTGCGTGAGTTTCGCTTTGTACGAGTTCAATCATGGTTGACTTTGGCCTTGTTAAATAGCCTTCTCACCTCGGCCCTAAGGTCCTGGAGGTGGTTATTCCACCATGCTGTCTTTCTTTTCAGTTGTCTTACCGTTTCTGGACAGTTTGCCTCGTAAGCCGCCTGAATGGCTTCGCTTATTTGTTCTACTGCCAGATCAAGATCTCTCACTGTGACTATTTTAGCTATTCCGCCCCCAAGCGACTCCTTGAGTGTTGCTTCAAAGCCATCCCAATTTGTCCTCCTGGGGTTGCGGAATTTGCTTACCGTCAGTTGTGAGGTTTTTATGTCATACCTTATGTGGCGATGATCCGAGCACGATGGCTCTTCGGAAACATGCCAATTAGTTATTTCATCGCTTACATTGTGGCTACAGATTGTGAGGTCAAGGACCTCACGCCTAGTTAATGTAACGAAAGTTGGTTCGGAGCCTATGTTGGCTATATCTAACCCTTCACCTGAAATGAATTCTAAAGAGACTCACCTCTGTTATTAACATTGGTGCTTCCCAGATTGTGTGATGGGCGTTCATGTCACCTCCTATCACCAGTTTCAAACCTCTTCCCCTACAGTGGGCCACTATGTCCCCCAAGAGATGTGGAGGACAGGTCCTCTCTTCGCCAGGGAAGTAGGCACAGCAAATCACCCAGGTCTCGGTGCCTCCATCTGCTGTTGTGGCTGTGGTCTTTGCTGTAACAAAATCGCCGGAGCAAAGCTCCGGAATTAGTGTACAATTTAAGCGTTTACTATTATAAATGATGCAGGCCCTGGGGTTCAGGGCCTCTGCATCGTACAATAACTTACCACCACTTGAGCTGAGTCCTCTAATGGTTCCTTTGTTCAGCCATGGCTCTTGGATTAGGGCCATATCCAGGCCTTCTTTTTGGAATCTCCTACCAATTATGGCAGAAGCCGCCTTTGCATGGTGGAGATTCGCCTGGAGCTACCTTTATTAGCTCCATCTTTAGGATGAGGTTGGGCTGGGGGAGCGGCTCTTTAAAAGATCCTCCTCCATCCTGGCTGTGTCCTGTTGCTGGGTGGCCTGTGGCCTTTTCAGCGGACTGACGCCACTTTGGATAAGAGGCTCCTCGGAGCCGCTCTCCCGTTCCACCTCGGCTTCTTTCACTTCTTCGGCCTCAGTGGCTTTTGACGTTCCCGGTTTATCCGGGAGGTCTTGGCCTTTGGCTTCGGGCCTTTTGGCCTGCTTGAGCCTAAACTTTAGCCTTCCGAAGTTGTAATATGGACTCATGTCCATTTTCTGGAGGGTTTCCAGAGACAGTTTGTCCATAGGAAGGTCCACACCTGGCCCTTGTCCGTTGGTGTGGCCCCCAGGACTTCCACAACTTGGTGTTAAGACCTTTGTTGCTTATTGATAGTCTCTTAAGGACTCTTTCAACAGGCAACCGGCTACCTTTGTCATCTGGGACAAACACCGTGCAAGTTACAGGTTTTGGAATGTCCTCACCTGTAAGTGCTTTCAGCACCGCTCCCTCCCAGGGCTTTAGTGTTGGTGTTACATTTGCTAGCCATTCCGCGCTGGTCTTGTCCGCGCACGTGACTAGAAAATGTCCTGGCCTATGGTTGCACTTTTCAAAGCGCACCTGAGGGCCTTCATCCGGAATGCCTTCGTAGGCTTCCGTAACCGCTGCTTGGACTTGTTCCATCGTCTCGGTTGACATCTGGGCCTCTGGGTAGCCTTCCAGTACGATGGCAACCTTTTCGCAGCTAGCAGCTTCCTTGTAGGACTTTGGCTGCTGTCCACTTGTCGTTTTTGTACCAGCCACCCCTCTTGGCTTTTTGCTATGGGGCCTCTGTGGGGTGCTGTCCTCAGACCTTGGTCTCTTTTTAGGTTTGTCTTTGCCTGACGTGGCACTTATGAAATTGGCCTTAATTACGGCTCTTTTGGCTTCGACCTGGCTCTCGCCTTTGTCGATCCGTTCTTGCACTCTCGCTTTAGATTTGCCGGAAATACTGGCCGATAGGACCTCCTCTTCCGTCATGCTATTTATTTCCTCTAGGGATTTAGCTCTAAAGTTTTTGGGTTTTTCTTTGCTACTCATAATGTTCCCACGAGTAGCGGAGGAATTACTTGTCAATCCACGCCAGTGCCCCGCTTGACATGGATAAGGCTGCATACAGGGGGTGTCGCCCGGTGCCCCCGGGGGAACGTTAAAGACCGCATGTAACCCTGCGGCCATACAAGCCCTCGGCACGTTGACCATCCACCTTAGCTTTGGGTTGTGTGAGCTGTGTGTAATATGTGTGAAAACCGGCTCACTCTCTCATCAAAAGTGAGCAGGTGTGTTGTGTGAGTTCGTGTGGGTGTGCTCCCTCCTCCTTGGCTGGGCTTGGGACCAGCTAAAGTCCGTAACAATCATCCACCGCTCTGCCCTGTGGAGGCTTAGCCGTGGGCGATCTCCGCACGGACCTTAGGCGGAGTTAATACTAGCTCATAAAAATCTAATGACGTCATGTTTAGAAAACCCGCCAAAATTTTGTGACATTATACGATTCGTGTCAAAATCTAACCGAAATAAAATATGAGAGAAAAAATGAGACTAGTAAATTTACAAAATTGAAATAGAAAAACTCGTACCGATAGATGGCGTAATGAACAATAAACTACTACGTTTATTCAACATCTTCGCTTTTATCGCCTACACCGTACCGATGAGACCAAAATAGTTTGATACCGGTCTACGGTTGGTAATCTCAATTAGCTCTGAAATAAATATCTTCGGCTAGTGAAAAAATCTGCATCTCCAGGTTGGACAGTGTTCCGAGAGATGCGACCTTGCAGTGCAAAGGAAATTGCAAGCAATAAGGAGTTTTTGTCCTATTTTAATTTTCAAATAAAATATCGTATCATTTTAGCTTAAAAAAGTATATTCGTCAATTTTTCGTCATCTTAGAGACGTCATTATGACGTCATTAACGGGACGTCTTTTGTCTGTGACTTAGGGAGGTCAATTTAACGTCATTTTGTCGTCATCTTCTGACGTCGTTGCTGACCAAATGTGATCTAAAAAGAGACGTCAATAAGACGTCAGCTTGCTGCTTGGGTGTGGGTGTCTTAAGCGAGGTTGACACGGGACTTAAATAAGAGGGGGAAGGAAATACCTCCGCGGGCAGCAGATTCCACCATCTAAATATACTAGGGATAAAAAAGAACACACAAAGTGGGCAGTTTGGGCCTCTCCAACGATTTTATGTATTTGGAACCGCTGTAAGTGAAGGAACTATACTGGACAATTTCTCAGAACCATAGAATTACCTAAAAAAGCGATAAATCCCCCACAGGCCGACGATGAGCGATAGAAAGAAGCCTCTTTGTAAGCAAGGTTCATTTATTAGACGAACCGCCCTTTTTGACTTGATTCTTGTCTTCTGATTTTTTCTTGCTCTAACAGAGCCCAATTCTGGAATAATCCATATTTGGGTAGTATGATCTGTCCATATTTGGATTTTCCGACGACTTTAAACTAATTCATATATTTTTTTATTTAAAAAAGTAATAAAATCAAATACCGTTACAACATACAACAGAATATCTGAACTATCTCTAAAAGTTATAAAAACAGTATTTTGTGCCCTTTTCCCTTAAAAAATAAAAACCAAACGTTACTACAGCGACAAAAGAGCTTGCACTACTGGCATGTTACCACTTCTACTGGTAAACGGGCATAAAAAAGAGACAAAATTGCGTGTGTGAGTTTCCGTAGGTATTCCATATTAGAGATACTATTTCATAATAGGTCACTGGGGTAAAATTTTGTAGTTCTTAGTTTTAAAACATGCGAGCAGTTTTCCCAAAATAATTCCTATTAAAAATTTTAAAAAATGTGGTCCATTTGTTCTCTTGTAAACCTATCCTGGGACACACTGTATTAGTAATAACTAAAAATCCTGGTCATTATCTTCGGTCAATCCCTTGGGGAATTTTGAATAAGAAAAAAATACAATTTAAAAACATAGGTACTAGACCGTTTCAAAACAATTAAATGCTATTAAGTTTTTTTTAACTAGTCGGTCCTGCAATACAAAAATTTAATCCGGTTGACACAGCGGGGGATCAATGTAAATATTTTTCTCTCGTGCACATTTAATTTCACAGTTATAATTCAATAAAAAGAACGAGATCCAAGATCCTGCTTTCTTTAAACCGGATTTTTGGGACACATAGTGGACACAATGGTGTATGTGGGCAGTACATGAAATATTTAATTAGCAGTACTAAACCGCAGATGGTTTTCGGGGAACAACCAGTTATCGAATAGGTAGAGTCTTTTTTTTGCTTAAATATCTTTAAGTTAAAAATACCTGTATAGAGGACAGGCATAAATGTAGATTTAGAAAATACAGGGTGTTTCACAACTTATTCGACAAACTTTAAGGGCTAATTCCACAATAAAAAATATGAAAAAAACTTTATATGAATTATATCCTAAACATCTTAGTTTTTGAACTAAAGGGTGTTAATTTTTTTTAAATTGTATTTTTTTATAATAACTTTTATACTAATTTAGATATTTTAAAAAAATTTGGGGACGCCTCCTATGCATTAAAAGACATTTTTGGCATACAATAATTCTTTTTACCAGTGTTGTTCATGAGGGGATTAGAAGTAAATATTTTTAAGAAAAAATGGTACGCCACTGCATTTTCTAAAATAAAAATATTTTTAAATTCCCATTTAGTTTGACACAAATTTAATTTTTTGACTTTTTTCATTTGATGCACGGTTTTCGCGTAAATAAATAAAAACCATTTCTCTGCATGGCTCGTCATTTGATATTATCCATACGAAATGACCGTGCCGATAAATGTTTTTTTATTTACCCGCAAACCGTACATCAAGTGAAAAAAGTCAAGAGATTAAATTTGTGTCAAACTAAATGGGTATTTCTAAAAATATTTTGATTTTAGAAAAATGCAGAAGCATATCATTTTTGTCTTTAAAAATATTTACCTTAAACCCTTATGAACGATACTGGTCATTTTTTTCTTGTATAACAAAAAATGTCTTTTGGTGCATAGGAGGCGGCCCCCAATATTTTTTAAAATATCTAAATTGGTATAAAAGTAATTAAAAAAACACAATTTTTTTAAATTTTTAACATCCTGTAGTTCAAAAACTAAAACGTTTGGGACATATTTCATATGAAGTTTTTTTCATATTTTTTCTTGTAGAATTGGCCCTTAAAGTTTGTCGGATAAGTTGTGAAACACCCTGTATAAGAAGTTTAAATATTCTCTTAAGGGGACGGTAAGGTTAATGCGTGCCCTAAAAGGTACATTTTTATGATTTTTTGGACGACACAGTCAATTTATTGATTAAGCTCAAAGGCATGTTAAAATTTAATAGAAGAATAAAATTGTGTAATTTTTTTATTTCAAAATTTTAAAAATACGGCAATGACGGCAATTATTCGGAAGCGTCTCGAAAAAAGGTGAATTGCAGTGACCATCATATCTCGGTGCCAGATCATGTAAAATTAAAAAAATTAAGTTTGTTCTTTAGATAATCGTTTTCCCAGGTAACGCTGTGAGAGTTTTTAAAATTAGGAAAAATATCAGCCTATTTGTTTTTATTAAAATAAGAAATACTAAAAAACTTAAAAAAAACCTCCAGCGTTACCTCGAAAATTATTTAAAGAATTAGTGGTAAACTTTAAAGAGATCGATGCAGTAGTTTTGAACTCATGATGGTCACCGACGATGGATAAATAAAACCTCCGTATCTTCGTTAATTTTGCTTTGATTAATCTCAAATTTTTACACAGTGTTCTTAAAATGTTCTTCATTTAGAAAATGTATTTAAAAAAAAATGTCAAACATAAATTTAAAAACCTTACTCTTTCCTAAACATAAAAGAAAAAATTAAACTGACTTTAAATAAATTAGTAAAAGTGACTAAAAAGTTAAAAATATTAATAATAAAAAAGAATAACATTTTATATTAAGGTATTAAAAGCTTTTGTTTATTTACTTATTCAGTAGTGATCTAAATGCTTTAGAAATAACTAAGATTTGACATTTTTTTTAAATTTATTGGCAATAAAGATAATGTACGGGGTAAGTTGTAAAAGTAAGTTTTTCCCCATTTCTTCAATTCACTGCTTTTAGAATACAACATTACTTTCAATTTTTTTCTAAAAGTTTTAAAAATAATATTTTTCTCTTGTGTCCTATCCGTTGGGGGCACCTACCTCGTATATGCTATGATTTTTTTAAATTATGATTAATATTATGTGAGTTTCGGTGTATGCAGAGATTTTTATCAAAAATATTTTTTTGAGAATTCAAAAACAAAAAGTTTTTGATATGATTTAACATTTCTGTATATTTACAAACATATTACAAAAACTTATATAGAGGTAGGCATATACGAGCAGGTTTGATAACGTTTTTTCTTTAAATAAGATATTGTGCTTTAAGTTTTTTAAAATAAGATAAGAAAAATACCAAATTTTCACATCTATATAACCATTAGTTTAATGACAAGCTGGGTCAAAAATGGCAAGCATTTAAGCATATTTTGTGATTAAACACCAGCGCTAAACAAATATTAAGGACTTGAGATAATTGTTTAGTTCCTATTCTAAATGAATCTATTTTCTGTGGTTTTTAACCGACTTTAAAAAAAATAAGTTTATATGTTCGACACACTTTTTTTATGTATGTATAGGGTGGCGCCTTTTCGTTGACATTGCGGGGTATAGCGAAAACTAAAAGAGATATACTACGTTTATATCGAATAGTTGAAGCTGGCTTGAAAACAAAGCGACTTTGAAGCGATTTCCAATTCTACGTGTTTATTTCGGTGGCTTTAAAGTCGATTGAAAATCAAGGTCACGCACATTTCAGGCCATCGTCTTACGCATGCGGCAGTTTTGCATCCAACTTCACAGTAGACATCGAATGAAAAACAAACCTCACTTTTTAATTCGTTCCGTTTTGTGTGCTGTTGTTGGTGTGAGCGTATTTTAAAGTTTTTTCACCTGTTTTCCAACTCATACTTTTCATAAAAATGTCAAAATCATATATGCAATTAACACTGATGACATTTGAGGAAGCATTCGTCTGAAATTAGGCAGTTATTAAGCCCGCTTAAATTGTTTATATCGTGTTGCTAATCGGCTTCAGTGAAGTCAACCCTACTTATTTTCAGGCTTGACTTGAACGATTCAAGTCACTTTCAAGCGCGTTTATAGCGCTTTTTCAAGCCACTTTTAATAGCCGCTTTAACTCAAGCTAACTTCAACTATTTGATATAAAAGTAGTGATAGAACAAATCTGTTTGCGTAATCTTGATTTCGATTTTTAAAACAAATTCAATTGTGATAGTAAATCATAGTTAACTTGATTAGTTTTGAAAAAACAGAGTGTTTTTCAAATTTTGTCAATTTAACCAGGCATTTGTAACTTGCTTGATATTAGAGATGAAAAAAATGTAAATAATTTTTTAGGGATTTTTACGTAGAATATAGTGGCGTACCTATATTTTTTCGTCGAATTTTATTTTAAAGTTGTAACTAGGCTACAGCATTTATGCAAGTTGCATATTTTGATTATTTTATGCAAAAATCTGTTTTTGCATGTTTTTCAAAAAGCTAACAATAAATGCGCATTTTACACAAAAATATCCACCAAGAACAGAAATATTTCTCGGGAAGACGGGTAGAACATACTACCGGATGTTTGACTTCCCTCTTAACCAATAATAACAAGATGGGGAACCTGGTTGGAAGCGGTCCTTTTTTTGCAAACATTTTAGTGACATAAAGCAGTAAATTACTGAATTGTCTGATAAAAATTGCCAAGCTTTTCTTGATGCGAAACATTTGATGGAATATAAATTACTGCCTCAAAAACTAGCATTTGTTCAGAGCAATTACCCTTGTGTTTAAGATGGTATTTTATATATAATATTTAGTAGAATTAAAGTTTACGTAATATATACATTATTATATTTCATAGACATCTTTAAATTTAATCAAACATCTGTTAATAGTGCTAGTGGTACTATTGGGAGAAAAATAATAAAAACATTTTCAAATGTGTTAGAAAAAAATGAAGTATAATCTATGTATGTGGCTAAAATGATCTCTGGTGACTTTGTAGAAAATGTTATTGTAGATACAAGTTCACTAGGTAGTCTAAAAAATATGCCCCAATCACGGCTGTTGATGTAGAACAAAGCTTTTCTATTTACAAATATATTTACTCAGACCGAAGACATAAATATTTAGTGGAAATTTTTGAAAAGCATATATATTGTTTGTTTAATAATAATAATTAATAATATTTATATTTGTTGTAATCTTTCTATAATTACCATTTTGGTATTATACTGTTGATCTTTTTTGTAATATATTACTACTTCTTATACATTTTTATTACTTACTTGTTTTATTTTAGAACAAAAATATTTGCATTTAATTAGATATTTTATGCATATCTTGGTAAAAATGCTTGCATATATATGCGCATGTTTACTTACTTTTTTGTACATATTTGCTCATCTCTAGGTATAACACAAAGTTGTTTTTTTAAGGGAACTTCCTGTATATATTATTACCAATAAAAAGGTCTCGTTAAAAGCCGTAAAAATACCAAATTTAATATATTTAATTTGTTATAGGTATATAGGTTTCGGAAATATAGCCTTTGTCAGGAGTTTGATAATAAAATTGCATTTTTAAATATAACACCCTGTATATTTTTTTATCATTAAGAAGAAATTTTCAGGACCTTTAAAAGTTTACCATTTTTAAAGGCCTTTAAAAATTTTCCACATTTAAAATAATTTTCTTTAACAGTTTCGGAAATATGAGCTACCAAATCGTAGAGCCTATATGTATCTACTATTTGTAAGATTCATATGGTCATATTTCCAAAACTATAAAAGATAAATATATCAAATGTGGTATTTTGTTAAACCCCTTTAAAATATCTTCGCAACAATAATATAATATACAGGGTGTTTCGGTAAAAATCCTAATGATGATTCTATTTCCGAAATTATAAAAAAATAGATATATCAAATATGGCATTTCTTATAGCTTTTGAGGACACCTTTCAACTAATGATAAAATATACAGGGTTTTCTATAAAAAAACTTTGTCTTATAACTTTAAAATAAGAGTCAATTGATTTGACTTTTCTATTTACTTTTTTCTATCTCTAATATCGAGCAAGTTAACAAGTTTCTGGCCAAATTGACAAAATTTCAAAAATATTCTGTATTTCAAAAACGATCTCCATAAATGTTTGATTAATACGACATAATAAACACTAAAATAATTTTAAGAACCCTGTATCTTCTAAACTAATAATTTGGCGTAGATCTGATTACGCCATTAAACTAAACACTAAAAAAGAGGACACGTATCTTAGATGTTTTTGTATATCTTACTGTTTAGCCTATACCCTATAATCCCAACCAAAAACAAAAACCCTGTACATAATACACATCTAGAATTTCTAAAAAATTAGATATGGAATAGTATACAGGGTATGCTATTTAAAAAGCTAAATTTATATATATTTCTTTTTTGGGGCACTGTATTATTGGTGTAAATGTCAAAAAATGCACGATTTAACAAAAAGATTGCGTATTTTGTTATTTTTTCCAAAATTAAGTTCCCACATTTTAATTAAATTTGTGCAAATTTACTGACGCAGTGTATCTTGCATCAAGGAAGTAAGTCGATCAAGGATTAACAAAATTCATAAACCCATTTTTGCTCTACTTTTACCTTATTAAAATTAGTCTTTTTATGAAGTATCATTATTCTAATAATTTTAGTAATATTTACCCAATCCACAATGACACCTTCTGCATATTTAAATGTTTAAAACTGTTGTTCCTGAAGACCACAAGAATGTCTACTTGTTATGAATTTATGAATCAATTTTCAGTTATAGGTAGCGCAAATTGTAAATATATGTGGTTAATGCTCTAATTCGGCTCTTTTAGGAAAATGGTCTCCGCTGACTAAGAAAAAAGTTATTAAAATTTTTTGTCCGAAATCAGTGGCGCAGCTAGCCTCTGGTTTTTGGGGGCTTAAGCCCCAATTTATATCAAATATTTTTCGTAAAACACTAATATACAGGGTGCCTCTAAAAAATCTGTGCAAAATGCTACCGCAAACTTCTTGGGCCGACATACAACAAACTAATCTAATATAACTTTCCTAAGTCAAGTCGAGATACAGTGTGTCAATCTCTCCATTTTATTTCAGTTATTTTTTAATATTAAAAATTTTTGTACAAAATTCACGTTTAGAGGTTTTTGCAAGGTAAGTAATCAAAACTGTTTATATTTTTGTTGTAAAATATTTTATTATTTATTTGTATATAGGGCGCCACTTGTAGTCCTTTGCTTATGTTTAAAATGTGAAAACTTTTTTGTCTTGGTATATTATGACTCTAGTAAAAAAACTATACTTAGTAAATATCGATACGACCAACAGTTTTGGAGATATTTAATATTAAACGTGTTATTCCATTAAAAAGTTTTCCATTGAATTCCTTTAGGCTTAATTTAGGCCACCTGGCTACAGTGGCAGTCTCCAAAAGGTTTCTATAAAATGCTACCACAAATTCTTTGTGTTAAAATACAACGATCTGATGCAATTTGTCTTATTGTTAGTCGAAAAGTTGATCTTTAAGAAGATACAGGGTTTCACAAATGTTATTTTATTTTTTACTTTGACACCCTGTATTTCGCAAAGGATCAACTTTTCAACTGAGCTAAATTGCGTTGTATTTTGGCGCAAAGAATTTATCGTAGCATTTTCTACACAACTTTTAGAAAAATCCGGGTGGCTCAGATAAAGCACGAAGAAATACAAAAGGATTTTTTTATGCGGAATAAAAAGTTTAATCCGGAATATCCTAAAAACAATTGCTCGTAGCGATATTTACTAGGTATGGTATATGGTAAAATAGAAATTCTTCACCGCTATAATATACAAGGTATAAAAAAGTTATTGCATTTTGAACATATGATAAGGACTGCAGGTGGCTTTCTCCACATTTATGTTCCCCACCCTGGAAAACCCTTACCACTAATTTTATTTATAAAAAGTTTTTTATAATTAAAATATATTTAAAAATAACTAAAATAAAACGAAAACCTTAACACCCTGTATCTTGCAAACTTTACACTTTTCGACTATGGTTAAATTAGTTCAATCGTTGTATTTTTAAAGATACCCTCTATTTAAAATGCTTAATCATTTTGGGGGCCTAACCGACGTCTTGGGGGATGGCTAACCCCTCCTAGCCCCCCTAAAATGCGCCTCTGGTCCAAAACTAAAGTACTTCAACAATTTTTTAAAATTTTAATTTTATGACTATTAATATTACATTGGCATATGGTGATTATATACATATAGTACAGAAAATTAAGCTCTTAAAAGGTAAAAACCTTACAATTCTTTGGTCCTGCATGGATTGACTTAAATTTTTACAGAAGGTAGGAAATAGCCAGCGCCTTTCCTGGGTTCTCTGTCACCCGATGCAGAAATTGAAAAATCCCGCCCCCACAAGTTTAAAACATTTTTGAAGAGTCAAAAAAGAGGTCCCCACTTCTTGCGAAAAAGGAAATATTGGGAGCTTAAAAAAGGCCTTTCTTTACCGTAATGCCGCAAATAAGACCTTTATTTGTCAAAATGCCGCCCCCTAATTTGTGCCGCCCCGTGCAAATGTCCCTGCTGCACCCCCGCCAGGAACGGTCCTGGGAATAGCCCCAGAATTAAAACCTATCTCAAACCGAAGGGCGCCAAAACCCTTGGGGCGGAAATTTATTATTACAATTATTAAATACAGAAATCAATCAAGAAAGTGATTCTTAGCAGAAAATGTTCATCCAGCCACGAAACGTTAGGATAAATACAATAGTGGTTTTATTTTCCTGTCCCCATTCCGCTATACTACCTCAATTTATTTATCCAAAGGGTGCTAAAAACTAAACTACAATATTAAACAATAACACCACAATTAAACCACATGCATACAGCACAGCAAAAAATTAAAGTTAGGTTAAATTTAACTATTATTTGGCGGTTTTTAATAGTTTTTATAAGCAAAACCTCCGGACGGCGTAATTTACCAATAAAATATGTAAAAACCGCCAGTAATAACAAATTAATATACATTTTCGGTGGTTGCCATACACATAAATAGATAAAACCGCCGGATGGCTGTTTTCTTCTTAATGTTGAGCATAGCCGCCGGCGTCGATTAGCCAGTACCTTAAAAAATACTGTTTTGGAGAATCGCACCTACCCAGAATCACACTACAATATACTTTCCAACTATATTCGAAAAAATGTATCTGATGACCAGGGGCGGTCCCCCTTGGATGCGACATCCTTTTTATTTTATTGTGTTTCATACATGTCTAATAGCAAATATGGGCATTTATTGAGGGTCCCCCAAGGTTGATCCACGAGGGGTGAGGATGATGATGGAATTGAAGAGTGAGGACCTTTTGAAATACGTGGGAAGGAGGTTTTGTGTAATTTTATAAAAAGAATGAAAGGTGAAAACAATAAAAAGTAAAAACAGCTTAAGAGTAAAGTGCCCTTATTTTTAAAAATACAACAAAATGTTAATAAAAAAAGTTTTTAGAATCAAAAGTTATGCCTAAATACCAAGTCATGCCCCTATTCAAATTTTTAAAAAATGTTTTAAAT
>JACEGR010008292.1:0-38743 GCA_014170235.1 Listronotus bonariensis
CTCACTAAGAATGATTGTTGTCTCTTTGAACATTTACATTACAACTAGGCGAAGGACCCTGCTCTTTAAAAATTAAATCTTTTTCTAGACAATTTGTAGCACTAGACTGCACATAACGTGATTTTATTTGTGACGCTTCATCAATCATTTTACACTTATCTAAAAGCTCATTAATTGTCTTTATATCTTGCAAAACAAGGGCATTGACATACTTGGGCAAAGATTTCTACGAATTATTTTTAACTGACAAACTAAACTTTGTTGTATTGTAAGTCTAGAAAATAAGTTCTGCATACTTGCCACAAAAGGATTTACTGGTTTGGTTTTACTTTGAAATCTTCCCTTTATCTGGTCTAATAAAATTTCATCATAATCAGATGGTAAAAAATCGTTTAATAACCTAGAAACAATGTCCTGCCAGTTCTTAAATGAATCCCTTTTAGCCCTAAACCAATTCAGCGCAGGTCCCTCAAATAGATCTATACTAGATTTAAATAACTGTTCCTCATTCACTGACCTAGCTTTAGACAATTCATCTACCCTTTCCAAAAATGCTTTCACACTACTGTCACCGGAAAAGGTTACACCCCACTTACACACTGGAGTACTGGATAGTACAGGTACTGAAACTGGAACCACCATTGTTGATTGCATATTTGCCTTACCACTCGAAGTACTCGGAATGGAAACTGGTATTACATTAGGGTTCGTTTATCTAGAACCTGGTTTTAAATGTGGACTAACTTTAAATAACAAAATCGCATTCAACTCCAAACATCTACAAGTCCATTCGGCCACCAAGTCTTCATACTCCTTTTTATCCTCAACAGGAACCTGAAACCTTTTCACTTGGTAGTATAGAGAAATTAGACGAGCCCTCAATGATCTGCAAAGTACATCAGACTCCACCCCTGTAAACTCATTAATCATTCTACCCAAAACAGTTAAACAATTCTTAATAAAGTCAGTTTGAATCTGTAAATTAAAATCTTCATCCTCTAGAAGTTCAAAGTTGCCATTATGTTTAGCTAAATGCCCTGACAGCAACCTATGTTATTTATACCTAGACGATATCTTTAAGTTACGTATTCTAGTTTCATAGTCCAACTCTTGATCAGTTAAAAGCACCGGATCTAATTCCCCTTCAATATCACACATTTTAAAAAAGGTATTAAATAAAGTCACCCAAAAAATTAATCAGTCTAGCCCCCAAGGCACTATAAAAAAATTCGAAAATATTACAAAGCCAAAGCGCTAAAAAAACAACTCAAAGAGAAAATAAATAAGGATTATATAATTTAAATATTATATAAGAACACTTTTTAATAATATGAAATTTAAACTTGTTTAAAATATCAAAAAAAAAAACACACCAAAAAATTTCAAGTACGGCCCTGAAATAATTTCATAAACAGTAAAGTTCAAAGATCATTTAAAAATTTAAAAATCAAATATATCAATACGCATTGTCCTAATAGAAATTATCAAAAAGGACTACTAATAACATTTCCAGGTAAAAAAATATCACTACACCCCCACTGACGGACAACCCAGGCAAAAATTTAAAAAAATTAACAAAATCAACTCGTTTCTAAAATTCTGGCCCCACGTTGCAGGCGTCACTTTTGTGACCGATGGCAGAATAATAAAGTTACCATTGTCGAGTCATTTAAAAAGTGTGCCATGGACACCTCGGCGTAGCTTATATCAGCGTGGCATTTTATAGGGGTGGTTTTTATCTTCCCTTGTTGTCAGGCAGTGGTGTGACTACTAATACTCTATAAGGTTAGACATGCTATCTCAAGAAGTAAAACAAAAAAATATTGAAGTTAGTTTGGGCGCCAGACACAGCTTTAACTCGGAATACCACAGTACTTTGAGATAGCACGACCAGCTCCGTACCTAACTAGTACCTTTATGAGAATTTTAAATAAAACTAACAATCCAAAATATATATGATTTTAAATATATTCCTAAGTTCGATAAAAATCATTTCACAAAAAATTGACATAAATCTTTGGTTAGTAATTTTAGTATATAGTCGTTTCTTTTTATCTTTAAAAAAAACTAGAGCAGGAGGACCTTGTCAAAAATAACAGCAAAATTTTACTGCACAATCGGTCTACCCTTAATAATCTACAATTACAGTTGCTTGCGTACTTATAGTTTAAACCAATAGGTTTTTTTTTAAATGCTCTGGAAATGTTACCAAGTAAAAATAATTCACGATAAAAAAACTGATTAGTTCTTAATTAAACTGTTTTTACTTAGCTTTCCGATGATTCAATTTGTACTATTTCCTTCAAGAACTTTCTTTGACTTGCTTTCCTTCACCCGAATGTCCCTTGGCTTTCAAGAAAGCTTGATTGGTTAGTTGGGTGATCGGGAGGTGGGTTTTCACAATGCAATCAACACTGGTTGAGCTTTTGTGGCTTGTGAACAGTTCGATAAGGCCTCTAGTTGAGAATTTTCGCAACCCAGAAATGCCTAAAAAGCCGTTTTGCCTAAAATCCAACAAAGATATCAATTTGGGACACATAACAGTTTGAGGTTATTGACTCCACTTTAAGAAAAATTCAAAAAACAATTAAAATATGCCGTTTCGACAACAGATGAAAAAGGTTCTTACCTCAAAACGATGAAATATTTAGTCGATTGACAAAATCAACATAGGATCATAAAAGATTCACAAAAATGTGTCTTTATTTTCGGCACTTGTTGAACGGCTCGACAGAATTCAAAAGTGACAAATATCAAAAGTGAATTGTCAAATGTCATCCAATAACCTCGGTGGTTAGTGAACCCGCTGTAGGAGTTACCAATCGAAATGTTACACCTGCCCGATAAATCAGATTCGCATTTTCGCCATATCACACTGGATGTTAGCAACAAATAAAAGAAGGAACGTAACGGAACGTTACAAACATATCATTTTACTTGGATGGTACTTACAGGGAAGCACAAAAAAGTTGAGACGTTATATACAGGGTGTCCGGGAAAATGTGGGAAATCTCTCGCACACGTATGGAACAGATGAAAATAACACGACAAGTTCCTATAAAATTATTTCGTTTAAGCCCCCTGCGGAGATATGATCCCCTAAAGGGGGCAGCTAGAAATCGATTTTTCGTGAATAACTTTTAAAGCGCTCTGTATAATTTGATAATATTTTAGTACGACGCATACTAGTAAAGACCTCTTAAAATAGTGCCCTTGAAACTTATGTCGCTTCTTTAGTTTGCCAAGGACGGACTAGTTTTCGCACATTATTGATAATATTTTTTACGCCCTGTATGGTGAAGACACAAAAAATATGTTTTTGGGTAGTTTAAACCTTTTGCTAAAAAAAAGGTACTCTTGTTTGATATCGATAAAATGAGCCGTTTTCGAGTAAAAAAGTCTTTGTTTTTCTAATTTTTGTGGGGTTGATATGAGGAAGAATTCCCTTATCATCCACATTTTTATTAAATTCAAAAAAACTGAACATCAACTGCTTAATTAAAAACTTCGTAAGAAGGTTCAACATGGCCTCCGTGAAGTCTGATACACTCACGAGCCCGACGAATTGAGGACTGCTGTACCCGTCACAATAGGCCAACATTATTCCTTATTTGATCGCAGTGAAACGTGATTCTCCGGAGAAGTTCCTCCCTACTTTCGACAGGAGTGGAATACACCAAAGTTTTAAGATGTCCCCACAAGTGAAAATCGAGTGGCGTCAAGTCGGGAGATCGAGGAGGCCAGGCAATAGGTCCTACTCTACCTATCCAACGGTTTGGATAGACTGTATTTAGGTGCTCCCGCACAGCAACGCTGAAATGGGGTGGTGCCCCATCGTGCATGTAGTACATGTTTCGGCGAGTTTCAAGTGGTAAGTGTTCTACTAAATAGTAAAAATCGTTCTGAAGGAATTCCAAGTAAAGTTGTCCATTTAGTCGTGCCGGCAGTACGAATGGTTCAATCAAGAAATTGCCAACGATTCCTGCCCAGACATTAATTTGTTGAAACTGATGTTGGTGATGCGAGACAATAGTCGCATGAGGATTTTCGTCAGCCCATACATGCGAGTTGTGTAAATTAATGATTCCATTTTTGCTAAAACCTGCTTCGTCCGTGAAGAGAATCGTGCTAATGAAATTTGCATTGTTTCGTTGCTGATTCAATAACCAGTTTGCAAACTGCATTCTACGGGGAAAGTCTTCAGGAATCAATTCATGCACTTTTTGCAGATGATATGGATACAAAAGCTGTTCTTTAAGAATTTCATGTACTATTGTCTTCGACGTATTAAATTGCGCTGATAATTTTCGAGTTCTTGTTGAAGGAGTGTCACCTACAGCATTTAAAATATTTTCCTCTAATTGAGCTGTACGTACTATTCTTCCCCGACCAGCGTCTGTACTTCTTTTCCCAAAATTTCCTAAAAGTATGAAGGGATTTAGTAAATGTATTACCTTTATTAAAATGGAATCGCTCACCATTCTCCCTTAGACGTTGGTCGATTCGTTGAAATGTTTTATGATCGGGAAGTATACGATTAGGATATCTATCGTGGTATAACCTCCTGGCTTCCAAAGCATTGCAAGATGCAAGACCATACATCAGGTGCATGTCTGCATATTCACTAAACGTGTATCCCATATTTCCAATTACTTATTCAAAGACGAAATTCAAAAAGTAGTTAAGTTAATATCGAAGTAAAGAATGAATGTTTCACCGACGTGAAAGTTGACAAGTTCTGAAAGGTGGTATTTTTTTCGTACCTACATATGTACTTAGCAATCTCCCTAACAACATTTGCAACAAATTCCTGACCTGCTACTAGAGGACTTCAATACTGAATCAAAAATTACAAATTACATCGAAAATAAAATATTGTATTATTAAACAAAAATAAACTCTTATTGTTAAAATAATGTTTTACTCGAAAACGGCTCATTTTATCGATGTGTCTTTTTTTAGCAAAAGGTTTAAACTACCCAAAAACATATTTTTTGTGTCTTCACCATACAGGGCGTAAAAAATATTATCAATAATGTGCGAAAACTAGTCCGTCCCTGGCAAACTAAAGAAGCGACATAAGTTTCAAGGGCACTATTTTAAGAGGTCTTTACTAGTATGCATCGTACTAAAATATTATCAAATTATACAGAGCGCTTTAAAAGTTATTCACGAAAAATCGATTTCTAGCTGCCCCCTTTAGGGGATCATATCTCCGCAGGGGGGCTTAAACGGAAAAATTTTATAGGAACTTGTCGTGTTATTTTCATCTGTTCCATACGTGTGCGAGAGATTTCCCACATTTTCCCGGACACCCTGTAGAAATTCAAATTAGTATAGGTAGCGTCCTCTAGTTAACACCTAAAAATTACCATCCAATAGCTGAAGTCAAAAAATCCATAGACACCGATGTTGTTACAATACTCAAAACTCAAAAAAATTTAAAAATGTTTTTTGAACTTTGACACCTTGTATCTCAGTTAATATTAACTTTTGTACTAAGGTAGGTTTAGTTAAATTGCAATAATTTAACGTCGAACTTCTTTAGTTGAATTTTGTCCCATTACTTATTGACCACCCTATATATTATACCATTATTCTGTATTTTTTAAGAAGTTTATTCAATTAACAAATAAATCTTTTAATATTACATTAAATAACAAATTGCAAATCATGTCATACAGAAGCACCTTCTCTGTCATCCCTTTCTGATTCATCATCATTATTTATTATAATGTTAGGCTAAGGAGCTAATGCTTGTTCCTCTGCATCAAAAGCAATATCTAGCGACAAATTATGAAGAACAGCACATGCCCTTATAAAATGGACAATAAATTGAATCTCTCTCAACTTGACATGATAAAGTTGTCGTTTTTTTTTTTTTTTGTTTTTTTTGAAATTCCGAAACAGTGCTGAATTATAACAGTATATTTATATGTAGATAAGGCAAAATTATAATTTCTTTAAAGCTTGGTCAAATGTCTATTGCCCTTAAATAGAGTCATCAAATTTTTTAGACACGAATAACCGCTATCACCCAAAATATAAAAATCACCACATTTTTCATGTAATGTTTTATAAAGAGGAGAACTTTTAACATATGGCGATCAGGGACTGACCCAGGATATTCCACAAAAATATCTCTAATCCTTCGTCTGTGATCACAAACTACCTGCTCCTGCAACAGACAAAAACATATGTTACAAATATATACTTTTTCAAAAATACTAAATGTCAATATTAAACAGGTTTTTTTGTAATTCAGGGTTAAGCCCAAACTGGCAAGAAATTAAGTAAAATAAAAACAAATACATATCTTATGTAGAACGTTGTATGCCCATTATGTTCAAATATACAGACATATTGCTCATCGGCAAGTATAGTGGCACAACTCAAAAAGTACAGTACTGGAGTAAATTGAGTTTTTAATTTTTGTGAATTTTAATGTTGGTTCTATTACCATGGTGTAAAGAGGAATTTAAAATTTAACAAGATAATTGTTTAACATTTTGCTTACAAGTTGTGGCAAAATAGTTTGTTTCCAATTTTTTTCTTTGAAAGTGAAATTTGTATGATGTGCCACTATTGACGTAACTTAAAGTGGCCATTTTTAACTGAACACATCAAATATTACGGTATTTGCGCGTATAAAGAATTGAAAATTTTTGTTCCCAAAGCAAAACCACGAAATTATAACAACACAAATTTATTCATAAAAATACAAAATAGAAAAAAATAAATTGTTATTCTTAAATGCAACAGAAACAGGAAATTTATGAAGGTCTTTTCCATAGCACAATTATTATTTTATTTGAAATTTAAACTTTTATAAAAGTGACTGTGACTACTATTTACTGGATTTGTTCGCAATAAGAACATAAGATCGGCGTACTTTTTTTTTGGCAATTGGCAGAGCTGAAGACTAAGCGTGTTTCAGGTCAAAGTTTGACTAAGTCGCTAAATGTGATGATTTTCTTGTTCTCTTTTTATTATTCATGTTTACCACTTTGTAGTCATAGACCTTAAAAGATGTTTTGTAGCAAAAACAGTCTTAGTTGCCTCTTTCTACCTTAAGTACTAAAACATCAGAAATCTTAAAGTTCTCTTCAAAAAGTTTTGTATTAATAAAATTAGAGCAGGTTTGCTCAGTCAGATTTTAAAATCTAAAAGTCGGTATGTGATAACTCAATCACTTTAAAGGGTTTTCCTGTTTTTTGGCTGTTTGTAATAAGTCCACATATTGCAATGGCGTGCAAATAGGGCCAGATTTGAGTGCACGTTTTATATTTTTTTCGCTGACGGAGTGGACGTTGTCACCCTCCTTTTAAGTATCGCCAGTGACTAGATATTTTTGAGTTAGCAATGATAAACTTATTTTTTGCTGTTCAGCGCAATTATCTGAGTACAAGGTAATTTCTATTTCGCCACTATTAGTAGCCTCAGCTTTTTCTTTAGGGTACTTCAATAAACATGAAACTATCTCAATTGCACCTCTTTTTCCCTCAGCTTCATGCCACATATAACAATTTACTGATCCCCGTCCTTTTTATGTCATATCACAAACTGTGAAATTGCAGGCTCAGCCGTGCTCGTCGTATTATCGAAAACACGTTTAGATTAATGTATTCCGTGTTTCATATGTTTCGAAAACCGTTACTGTTGAATGTAGAGAACGCAAAAATTGTCGCACTTGCATGTTGTTATTGACATACATAGATAACATCTTTAAATATGAGGTTTTAGTTAGTTTAATAAAAAAATTTGGGGTGACAAAAAATATAGAACTTACAAAGCTTCATAGAAAAAGTTATGTTCGCAGGATCAAAAAAGTTAATAATAGCCGAGATATTAGGCAAAAACTGATTTCAGCAATAAATTTAATCCAAAAATTAGATTTTTTTTGAAAATGCATGGATTTTTTAAGCTAAAATCAATAAATTATAATTATTAAAATTATGTAAAATAAATGGTAGAAAAATGCAAAAAAAAATTTTTTCGTTAAATTGTCTAGTAATGTAGTGTAATGAAAAAATCTTAAAATTTCGCTTTTTGATTATAACTCAAAAAATAAGTGAAAATAAGTTATGTTTACCGAATCAAAAAAGTTAATAATAGCCGAGATATTAAGCAAAAACTGATTTGGGCCATAAATTTAATCCGAAAATGAAAAAAAATTGTTTTTTTTTTGAAAATGGATGGATTTTTAAGCAAAAATTAATAAACCAATTATAATTATTAAAATTATGTAAAAAATGGTAAAAAAATGCCAAAAAACATTTTTTTTCGATAAATTTTACAGGGGTAAAAATAAAAAGGTATTATAAATAATTTAACTTATTACAATTTTTTGGTCCTGAAAAGGACCGATTCGTGCAGGAAAATAGGTGAAAAATTACTATTTTTCGCATACAGTTTCAGTAATTAACTGCAGTTCGAAGGATTCTGCTTGCAGATGTCCGTGTAACTGTCCCAAAGCTGATTTAATTCTTTGTAGACGTGTAAGGACATGGCGTTGTCCTTCCGAAATTGTAGTCAATTTCTCCGAAGTTCGTTTTAATCTTGCTTTGGAAGAATTCAGGTGTTGAATGGCATCGGTTTTGAAAAATGTGTTAAACGACGAATTCATTAGGTCGTCGTCTACCTTATCGAAAGGATCCGTTGTCGTTGTAGATTCCGAAACTGGTCTTTTCTTCGAAGGCATCACCGCCGTCGTTACTAAAATTGTCTGTTCTGATTTAGTCCTTTTTCTGGATTTATTGGGTAGTGACTCTGCAATTTGTTTCGTCGTCTTTGAAGTTCCGGGAATCAAGTTGGGTTCGTTCTGATTGGGTTTATTTGAAGGAGATGGAATTATTAAGGTCGATTCGCATTATACGAAACGTTAACGTCACGTCATCAGCCGGCAACGTCACGTTAAAACTCTCGTTCATTCACACTAGACGTGCAGTATCGTTTATCGCATTTTGTCACGTCAAATCTTAAGTCCAGCAATTATTAATTAGTTACAACTTTGAGAACCAACAATTAAGTAAGAGTAGCTATGAACAAATTTAGCAAAAGAAAACTAGCAATGATTGCAATAATTTTGGACGAGGAGGACCAGCTAAGCCACAGATCTAAGAAAAAGTTGTGAGTACGAAGGATGTTTCTTAATACAAAATACTTTGGGGAGTACCATACATTATTTAAGGAATTAGAACATGAAGAAATTTGTTTTTATAAATACTTTAGAATGTCTCAGGATCAGTTTTATATACTATTATCTAAAATAGAGAAACAAATTCACAAAAGGAACACTACATTTCGGGAAGCAATCAGTCCTAAGGGAAAGCTAATGGTGTGTTTAAGGTAAGAGCATTATTTTAAAAATACATTCAAGTTAAAAATGAAAAATATTTATTTATAAAAAAAAACAGTAATTTTTGCTTTTATTTTGTTACAAATTTTGTAAATGGGAAATATGTTCTGTATTAAAAGATTCATAATAACTTTGAGCTGAAGATGCAGACCTTGGAGATGGAGAGGAAAAAGATGAAGTGTAGTGTTCTGGGTGCGATATTAATAGGATCTGTATAATCTGAGGCGAGTTATCTGCAAATATGGTATGTTGTGCTGGTTGAGGCTGCACTCCTTTTGATTGGGATGTCGATGCCAGCATCATTGCTTGTGAATTTTGTTGGCTATTATTTTTCTTTAGCTACTCCCATTCCGTATCAAAAACAATTGAAAGCAGTTTTGTTTTTTTTATCCATATGATGATATTCGGGTGTAAATGTTTTAACTGTGGCTGCAAGACCTCGAAAAAATATGTCAGTGGGGTCATTTTTTAATGAGGACTGCGAAGTTTCATTCTTTTTACTGTCAATTAAATATTTCATTAAAACAGATGAGGCGTTTTCGGGCTTACTGGTTTTCCTCGCCTTAGAAAAGGAAGCTAGTGGCATTTTTTTGGGAGATGTTCGTATAGGCATTTTTGGCGTTTTCGAGTATTTTCACTTTTATTTTCAAAAGCATTCTCATCTTCGGTTAAATGTTCTACGTCAGATTGGCCTCCGTCATTGATTTCTATTCCGTCATTTGACTCCTCTTCAGAAATGTCTGAATTACCAATGTTACTTTTAGTTTCCCTTTCCTTGAAATAAAATTTAATATATTATAAAAAACATACAATCCTCATATTTCCATTTTTTTGTAGTATTGGCTGCTTGTCCACTTTTGGTGATCTTTTTTCAACGCCTTTCTTAGCTGGTCCCTCAAAGAGACCCATTTAGCTTTGCATGTTGGCCCTAGAAATAAAACGAAAGCAAATTGTAACACCCAAAGATTAAAAACATGCCTTCAAATAAGTAAGACAACTTTTTTTAATTTACACTCCTCCTCAATAAATTCGGACAATACAAGGAGAAACAGAACTTTTTAAATAAAAAAATTGTATTCTTAACGTTTTTAAAATTTCTATTTACTTTTATCTACGACACCTTGTATATGAATTGATTTTTTTTAGATTCGTAGCAACTGGAGGCTCATTTCGGACAATATCATTTAGTTACCGTTTAGGACATTCAACTGTGCATTATATAGTTAAAGAAGTGTGCCAAGCTATAATTGATAACTTATTAAAAGAAGTAATGCCAACCCGACAAGAAAAAGATTGGGAGAAAATTGCTGATGAGCTTTGGAAAATGTGGAACTTTCCAAATAGCTTAGGGCCACTAGACGGCAAGCATGTGGAAATTTTCGCGCCTCCAAATAGCGGATCACAATACTTTAATTATAAACGCACGTTTTCGATAGTTTTATTGGCTTTGGTAGACGCCAATTATAATTTTATTGCAGTGGATGTGGGATCTTATGGAAAAAATAGTGATGGAGGAATATTTGCTAAGTCAAATTTTTGAAAAGCATAAAAACAAAATAAAATGAATATTCCAAAGGATAAAAATCTTCCGGGAACTGACATTCCTGCATTCTATGTAATTGTCGGAGATGAAGCTTTTCCACTAAAAACCTATTTACTTAGACCTTATCCTGGTTCCGTTATAAATGGCGATCCAGCAAAAGAATGTTTTAATTATAGATTATCGCGAGCTAGGAGGGTTTCAGAAAATGCATTTGGAAATTTAGTTCAGAATTTAGAATTTAGAAATTCTCTTCCAGAAAACGTGGACAATATAGTACTAACCACCTGCATTTTGCATAACTATATTAAGGATAACATCATGGTAGCTCGATATGTAGAACCTGAAGAACGAGAACCCAATTTGCAAAATTTACCTAGACAAGGTGGAAATGCAGAAAACTCTGCATTTGAAGTACGGGAATTATACAAAAAAAAATTACATCTGCAAATGGAGCCCTCCCGTGGCAATAAAACTAATAGCAAATAAGCTAATGTTTTTTTTTTGTATATTCTTTGTTTTGTATTCTTGATTTATTAAAAACATATCCACTTACCAGGCATATTTATTTGACTTCCTATTGCCCTCCATATTTTCTCTTTGTGTAAGTTATCACGGTATTTTTGTGTGACATATCGTACAGCTCTACATAATTCCTCACACACTCAATTAATTTTTGCTTGATATTTGCTTGAGGTTTCACTGTCGAAATACTAAAATGAAATGATGCTTCGGCCGTTGTGTGTTGCTTTTAAATTTTTCGTAGCTCTCTACCCCTGCGTTTTGACAGCCAGTGGGAGTCGGTTCCGATAGATATACACCCGAGGTCGGTTTGAGAGAAATTTAGTCTAGGTTTATTCTTCGTCGTGAAAACATTAGTTAATATGTCGCAAGAGAAGAAGGAAGTCAGCTGATTTGGAAGATCTTTTAAATTCGACTTGCGATGCTATGCTCTTAAAAGTCGTCTCTGAAGATTACCAGACATCGTTGAAAGAGTGGCTAAAAGTTAAAATTAAATATAAGGAGCGATGTATTGCTAAGATGCAGCGGTGCATTTCTATTAACCAATCCAGCATTGAGGCATGTCACAAAGTTGAGTTTGTCTTAAAGAAACTGAAAAAAAATCTTCGCAATCAATTAGCGGAGTTGGAAAGTTTAAAGAAAGACCTGCAAATAGACTAGAAATATACATACATAAATACAAAACGGTCTTGGTCTTGGTGTTTACTTTTTAAAAACAAAATGTGGAAATATACTTTTTATAATCCTTTGACCTGTATCAAAAAGGGGAAAAAATCACCTATCAAAAAATAAAAACTCAGTTTAGCTAAAAACATTTTAACGAAAAATGAAAAAATTTAATTTAAAATGTATTATTAAAAATTAAACTTATTACGATTCTCTTTTTATAATTTTTTTTATCCTTAAGAGGACCGATTTATTTAGGAAATTTGGTGAAATAAATATTTACTTTTCGCACATAGTTTCTGTATTTCGAAGATTTCCATTTGCAGATGTCCTTGTAACTATTCTAAAGCTGATCTAACTGCTTTAAGACGTGTAACGACGTGGTGTTATCCTTTCCAATATAAAACTGTGTTCATTGGTATTAACGTGCTAAATTATACAAACTTAGAAATAGAACATTAAAAAATCAGAAAATATAGTTTGTGGGGACATAGATGATTGTATGATATTCTGTTTAAAAAAGATTGTAGTCCTTTATCGTTAGAGCTGTGATTGACTTTAAAAAATATATATATATATCAAAAGAAGGAAAATTTAAAAAAGGCAACGGCCCGCGGTTTTCTCGGGCGGTCACCCATCAAAATGTAAACCACGAAATGTACTGCTTAACTTTCAATATATGCATGTGTGCAAAGCAAAAATAATTTGATTCATGACTGTCTTAATTTGGAAAAAATAAATAAATATAAACCATCGATTTTAATCCATAGTTACATAAAGGGAAAATAAGAGTTTAAATTTTTAGTTAGTAAATGAAAAGAATAGTTAAGAAAAAAGAATAAATAAATATGCAAAAGGCAAATTGTTAATCCTAAACATTCATAGTCAAAGAAATTATATTTTTACACCATTATAGCAATAAAAGAAAAATTTTAAATAATTTTTATAAATTTACAAAAACAAGGTAAATAATCCAGATAGACAGTTTGTTAAGATATAGCTGTTTGTATGATGATCTTTTTCAAAAGTTTGTTGTCTTGAAAAATACTTTTTTTTCTGTAGAAAGTAAAGTATAGTAAGTAATAGTAAGATGGTTTCTTATTTAAGTGATAAGCGGCGATTAATTATTAAAATAAATAGGTTGTCTAAACGTCGACTAAGTGCAAATAAGTTTGAAACCCAAAATGATGCAACAAGTAAAGTAAATAAAAATTTGTAATTAGTCGTCCGTTTAGAAAGATTAACACGTCGCGAATTAATCGTACGTTTATCGCAGCATTGCCTAATTACCACCACCACCACCGTTAATGACGGTAATGGTCATTACGGTGATGTTGATGTAGATATACGAGAAAAGGACGATATGTTAATTTTAGATAGAATAAGTAGTAGTAATGTAAAAGAAAAAAACTGCCTCGAAGATAGTAATACAATAACGGTACCCGATAGTCATTCAACAAATAGTAAATTTTTGCCCCCAAAAATGTACAAGTCAATAAAATTGCCGTTTCTTCTACTAATCCATCTAATAATTAAGACGATTCACATTTCTTGCCGGCTTCACCGATATTAAATTTTGCATCGTTGATGCTAAATACGAATGAAAACGATCGATTATCGCCGGTAGCGTCATCGCATTTTGATGGTGATCGTTATCGATTTCTTTACGATTTGAATTTGGACGAGGAACTTGCAAGGAAAAAACGTGTTAAACGAGCCGTTGTTCCCCGTCTAAAAACATATTTGGTAGCTGATAGGTTGGGCAATGCTAAGAGAGGGGCGGCGGAAAGGTCAATTTCAGTTTATCATATCGGAAAGTTAACCCTTGGTTGTGGTCATTGCGGTTTGATGTTTTTTAATGACGAACCTATCGGAAAAGATGGAAGCCGATCAGGTTGTTACAAAAACGGAAAGATAAAGCTACCTCCTCTTGGCCCCTGTCCGCGGGAGTTAAAAGACTTCCTTACGCTCAGTGTTCCCGAGAATACCAAATTCCGCGAGGAGATTAGAAGTATCAATTCGTTATTTGCAATGGCTACTATGAAAGCCATGGAACCTGCCGTCGTCCATCCTACCGGTATTTCTGGCCACTGGATTTATACGATAAGTGGTCAGATATATCATTATTGCCAACATTTACCACATAGATCTCAAACTAAGCCCTTTATGAACAACCAGTATTATTTTTTGGACGTAAATGACGCCATCGAGAGACGCTCAGATTTTATAGGAGACCGTATACCGAAAAACATTCTCGAAGTGGTCGAGAAAGTTTTAAGACGACATAACGTCTTAGTGAAAAGTTTCAAATTCGTATCGGAGGTTTTGGAAGAGAGAAAAGCGGAGTTGGGTTCGGCGAATTATTTAAAAAACGTCTTTGTGGGTTTTAAGGAGAATAACAACACTTACAGGCGACAATACTCACTACCCGAATGTCGTAGCGAAATCGCTGCGGTATTCTATTCTAAGGAAGATTTTCTTCTTAAAATGTATCCTAGACAATCCGATATGACCGTGGAAATATAGAACTTACAAAGCTTCATAGAAAAAGTTATGTTCGCAGGATCAAAAAGTTAATAATAGCCGAGATATTAGGCAAAAGCTGATTTTAGCAATAAAATTTAATGCAAAAATTAGATTTTTTTTTTGAAAAGGCATGGATTTTTTAAGCTAAAATTAATAAATTATAATTATTAAAATTATTTAAAAAAAAATGGTAAAAAAAAATTTTTTTCGTTAAATTTTATCGGGGTACCTATGAAAAAAAAAAAGTTAGTAATAGCCGAGATATTAGGCAAAAGCTGATTTTAGCAATAAATTTAATCCAAAAATGAGTTTTTTTGAAAATGCATGGATTTTTTAAGCTAAAATCAATAAATTATAATTATTAAAAGTATTTAAAAAAATTCTAAAAAAATAATTTTTCGTTAAATTTTATAGGGCTACCTATGAAAAATCCTTAAATTTCGCTTTTTTGATTATAACTCAAAAAATAAGTTATGTTTTCCGAATCAAAAAGTTAATAATAGCCGAGATATTAAGCAAAAACTGATTTTGGCCATAAATTTAATCCAAAAATGAAAAAAATTGTTTTTTTTTTTGAAAATGGATGGATATTTTAAGCAAAAATTAATAATCTAATTATAATTATTAAAATTATGTAAAAAATGATAAAAAAACATTTTTTTTTCTATAAATTTTACAGGGGTAAAAATAAAAAGGTATTATAAAAAATTTAACTTATTACAATTTTTTTTATTAATTTTTTGGTCCTGAAAAGGACCGATTCGTGCAGGAAAATTGGTGAAAAATTACTATTTTTCGCATACAGTTTCAGTAATTAACTGCAGTTCGAAGGATTCTGCTTGCAGATGTCCGTGTTACTGTCCCAAAGCTGATTTAATTCTTTGTAGACGTGTAAGGACATGGCGTTGTCCTTCCGAAATTGTAGTAAATTTCTCCGAAGTTCGTTTAAATCTTGCTTTAAAAGAATTCAGGTGTTGAATGGCATCGGTTTTGAAAAATGTGTTAAACGACGAATTCATTAGGTCGTCATCTACTTTATCGAAAGGATCCGTTGTCGTTGTAGATTCCGAAACTGCTCTTTTCTTCGTAGGCATCACCGCCGTCGTTACTGAAATTGTCTGTTCTGATTTAGTCCTTTTTCTGGATTTATTGGGTAGTGACTCTGCAATTTGTTTCGTCGTCTTTGAAGGTTCGGGAATCAAGCTGGGTTCGTTCTGATTGGGTTTATTTGAAGGAGATGGAATTATTAAGGTCGATTCGCATTATACGGAACGTTAACGTCACGTCATCAGCCGGCAACGTCACGTTAAAACTCTCGTTCATTCACACTGGACGTGCAGTATCGTTTATCGCATTTTGTCACGTCAAATCTTAAGTCCAGCAATTATTAATTAGTTACAACTTTGAAAACCAACAATTAAGTAAGAGTAGCTATGGGCAAATTTAGCAAAAGAAAACTAGCAATGATTGTAATAATTTTGGACGAGGAGGACCAGCTAAGCCACAGATCTAAGAAAAGGTTGTGGGTACGAAGGATGTTTCTAAATACCAAATACTTTGGGGAGTACCATACATTATTTAAGGAATTAGAACATGAAGAAATTTGTTTTTATAAATACTTTAGAATGTCTCAGGATCAGTTTTATATTCTATTATCTAAAACAGAGAAACAAATTCACAAAAGGAACACTACATTTCGGGAAGTAATCAGTCCTAAGGAAAAGCTAATGGTGTGTTTAAGGTAACGGCATTATTTTAAAAATACACTCAAGTTAAAAATGAAAAATATTTATTTATTCAAAAAAACAAAAACAGTAATTTTTGCTTCTATTTTGTTACAAATTTTGTAAATGGGAAATATGTTCTCTATTGAAAGATTCATAATAACTTTGAGCTGAAGATGCAGACCTTGGAGATGGAGAGGAAAAAGATGAAGTGTAGTGTTCTGGGTGCGATATCAATAGGATCTGTATAATCTGAGGCGAGTTATCTGCAAAAATGTTATGTTGTGCTGGTTGAGGCTGCACTCCTTTTGATTGGGATGTCGATGCCAGCTTCATTGCTTGTGAATTTTGTTGGCTATTATTTTTCTTTAGCTGCTCCCATTCTAGATCAAAAACAATTGAAAACAGTTTTGTTTTTTTATCCATATGTTGATATTCGGGTGTAAATGTTTTAACAGTGGCTGCCAGACCTTAAAAAAATATGTCAATGGGGTCATTTTTTAATGAGGACCCGGAAGTTTCATTCCTTTTTCTGTCAGTTAAATATTTCATTAAAACAGATGAGGCGTTTTCGGGCTTACTGGTTTTCCTTGCTTTAGAAAAGGAAGCTGGTGGCATTTTTTTGGAAGATGTTCGTATGGGCAATTGTACATTTTGGCGTTTTCGAGTATTTTTACTTTTATTTTCAAAAGCATTCTCATCTTCGGTTAAACTATGTTCTACATCAGATTGGCCTCCGTTATTGATTTTTATTCCGTCATTTGACTCCTCCCCAGAAATGTCTGAATTACCAATGTTACTTTTAGTTTCCCTTTCCTTGAAATAAGGAATTATAAAAGACATACAATCCTCATATTTCCATTTTTTTGTAGTATTGGCTGCTTGTCCACTTTTGGTGATATTTTTTTTCAACGCCTTTCTTAGCTGGTCCCTCAAAGAAACCCATTTAGCTTTGCATGTTGGCCCTAGAAATAAAACGAAAGCAAATTGTAACACCTAAAGATTAAAAACATGTCTCCAAATAAGTAAGACAACTTTTTTAAATTTACACTCCTCCATTCCGGACAGGCAAAATGTTTGTCAATTTCAACACCCTGTATATTTTTTAATGGCATTCCAAACTCACCAGGTATTAGATCTAGTAATGTTAGGCTAAATTTAAGTTGTCAAAAAAAAACCTATAGTTTATCCATTATACAAGGTGAAACAGAACTATTTAAATAAAAAAATTGTATTCTTAACGTTTTCAAAATTTCTATGTACTTTTATCTACGACACCTTGTATACGAATTGATTTTTTTTTAGATTCGTAGCAACTGGAGACTCATTTCGGACAATATTATTTAGTTGCCGTTTAGGACATTCAACTGTGCATTATATAGTTAAAGAAGTGTGCCAAGCTATAATTGATAACTTATTAAAAGAAGTAATGCCAACCCGACAAGAAAAAGATTGGGAGAAAATTGCTGATGAGCTTTGGAAAATGTGGAACTTTCCAAATTGCTTAGGGGCACTAGATGGCAAGCATGTGGAAATTTTCGCGCTTTCAAATAGCGGATCACAATACTTTAATTATAAACGCACGTTTTCGATAGTTTTATTGGCTTTGGTAGACGCCAATTATAAGTTTATTGCAGTGGATGTGGGATCTTATGGAAAAAATAGTGATGGAGGAATATTTGCTAAGTCAAATTTTTGAAAAGCATAAAAACAAAATAAAATGAATATTCCAAAGGATAAAAATCTTCCGGGAACTGACATTCCTGCATTCTATGTAATTGTCGGAGATAAAGCTTTTCCACTGAAAACCTATTTACTTAGACCTTATCCTGGTTCCTTTATAAATGGCGATCCAGCAAAAGAATGTTTTAATTATAGATTATCGCGAGCTAGGAGGGTTTCAAAAAATGCATTTGGAAATTTAGTTCAGAATTTAGAATTTAGAAATTCTCTTCCAGAAAACGTGGACAATATAGTACTAACCACCTGCATTTTGCATAACTATATTAAGGATAATATCATGGTAGCTCGATATGTAGAACCTGAAGAACGAGAACCCAATTTGCAAAATTTACCTAGACAAGGTGGAAATGCAGAAAACTCTGCATTTGAAGTACGGGAATTATACAAAATATTTTTTACATCTGCAAATGGAGCCCTCCCGTGGCAATAAAACTAATAGCAAATAAGCTAATTTTTTTTTGTATATTCTTTGTTTTGTATTCCTGATTTATTTAAAACATATCCACTTACCAGGCATATTTATTTGACTTCCTATTGCCCTCCATATTTCCTCTTTATGTAAGTTATCACTGTATTTTTTGTGTGACATATCGTACAGCTCTACATAATTCCTCACACACTTTATTAATTTTTCGTCATCCATATTACATATATCGATAATTATATTAATTTATTTGTATAAACAAACTAAAATCTCTTTTGTTTGTAAATAAAATAGATGTTCCTATTTTTACTCTCCGCATTCGCATACTAGAAATAATGTAGGTACAGACAGGCAACGACATGGAACGTCACGTAAAAATATTGTTTCAGAGAAACATTGACGTTCCGAGAGCGGGACGTTCCGTGACGGTGCCTATATATGAGAACATCGCGGCTAAAATACACTACAGAATATTTTGACGTGACGTTTCTGGTCGGTGACGGGACGTTGACGTTCCGTATAATGCGAATCGACCTTTATCTGAATGTTCGGCCTCCTATTCTTCTCCTTTTTTCATTGTTCCTGTGGCTGGCTGCTCTCTATTAAGTCGGGTAATTAACGTTCAGACATTTTGTTATATCGATATTTGCTTGAGGTTTCACTGTCGAAATACTAAATTGAAATGATGCTTCGGCCGTTGTGTGTTGCTTTTAAATTTTTCGTAGCTTTCTACGCATGCCCTGCCCCCTGCGTTTTGACAGCCAATGGGAGTCGGTTCCCATAGATATACAGTATCGGACAAAATTAGAGAGACTCGACTAATTATGACTTTTACGCAATACCAAAATATATTGAATTCTTAAAATTTAGCTAAAAGATTTATGTCATTAAGTAGTATACAATGACACTAAAATAAATTCAGAAACATTGTTTTCCAAAATTTATTAACAAAAGTAAAAAAATATATTCAATTCTATGTGACAAAAATAAAGAGACTTATCCTAAATTAAATTTGTATTTTATACTAATGAAACTAAACTAATATTTCGTCCAGTACTCTTGTTCTCAATCACTTTTTGACATCTATTTGGCATGGACCCAATGAGGTTGGAAATTACAGCCGGATCCCGTGATTTCCAGGCATTTTCGATCTCTTCAAATAACTGAGCACGATTGCTGATATTTTTTGTTCGAATCTTTTTATCAATTATCTCCCAGAGACTCTCAATGGGGTTTAAGTCTGGAGACTGGGGTGGCCATTTTAAAACCTGAATTTTATTTGCCACAAACCATTCCTTCACAAGTTTAGCGGTATGTGTCGGGTCGTTATCGTGTTGGAACGTAAACCTTAGTGGCATTTCCCATTCGGCGTAAGGCAGCATTACATCTTCCAATATGGTACAATACTTAAATCGATCCATGGTCCCCTCAATTTTGTGAATTGGACCCATTCCATAACCCGAAAACAACCCCAAACCATTATATTACCGCCTCCGTGCTTAACGGTACGAGAAACATATCTTGGATCAAGTCTTTTATTTGCTGGACGATGCACGAACTGCGCCCCATCACTTCCAAAAATATCAAACTCAGACTCGTCACTAAACAAAACCTTGTTCCAGTCCTTAGCTGTCCAGTGGCGGTGACGTGTTGCAAACATCATTCTAGCCATCACATTTTTTTTGATAGATGGGGTTTTTTAGCTGGTCTCTTTCCAGGAAGCCCCGCCTCCACTAATCGCCGCTGAACAGTCCTAGATAAAACTCCCGGAACCTCCAACTGAGCCAAAATTTGATTTGCAGACAGCCGCGGATTATTCTGACTTAAACGTTTAATTCCAGTCCAACTGTTTTGAAGTTTTTCTTTTCCAGCCACCTCTTTTAAGATTAACAACCGTTCCTCGGAGCCGAAAATTTTGTATTGTTCTTGAAACCATTTGTTTATTTATATTATATTGCTCTTTTATTAATTTTTGTGAGCGACCTGATTTGTAAGCTTCTATGATTTTTTCTTTTAAATCTATGGAATAGTGCTTTCCACGAGGCATTGCTTATTATTTTATATGTTGTTAGAAATAAATATATGACCAACTGCACCGATGATAAACTAAATACAAAACGAGTCTCTCTAATTTTGTCGTAGTAATTTTTTTATCAGTACAAAAAAAATTGTTAAAATAAAGAGAGCATCAGCAACAAAAAACTATTGATAAGGATATTCTTTTGGGCGCCACTAATACACTGCTTAACAAATATTAATATTATTTCAAGCACAGAAAATTTGAATGGACAAATTGCACAGTCTCTCTAATTTTGTTCGATACTATACACCCGAGGTCGGTTTCAGAGAAATTTAGTCTAGGTTTATTCTTCGTCGTGAAAACATTAGTTAATATGTCGCAAGAGAAAAAGGAAGTTGAGTCAGATGATTTGGAAGATCTTTTAAATTCGACTTGCGATGCTATGCTCTTAAAGTCGTCTCTGAAGATTACCAGACATCGTTAAAAGAGTGCCTAAAAGTTAAAATTAAATATAAGGAGCGATGTATTGCTAAGATGCAGCGATGCAATGGAATAACTAACCAATCCAGCATTGAGGCATGTCACAAAGTTGAATTTGTCTTAAAGAAACTGAAAAAAGATCTTCGCAATCAATTAGCGGAGTTGGAAAGTTTAAAGAAAGACCTGCAAATGGACTAGAAATATACATACATAAATACAAAACGGTCCTTTTAAAGGCCACAAATATTAAAGAAAAAAAATCGTTAAAATTTCTTAAACGTAGATCGAGAGACGCTCAGATTTTATAGGAGACCGTATACCGAAAAACATTCTCGAAGTGGTCGAGAAAATGTTAAGACGACATAATGTCTTAGTGAAAAGTTTCAAATTCGTATCGGAGGTTTTGGAAGAGAGAAAAGCGGAGTTGGGTTCGGCGAATTATTTAAAAAACGTCTTTGTAGGTTTTAAGGAGAATATCAACACTTACAGGCGACCATACTCACTACCCTAATGTCGAAGCGAAATCGCTGCGGTATTCTATTCTAAGGAAGATTTTCTTCTTAAAATTTATTCTAGACAATCCGATATGACCGTGGCGACGACGGCCGAGGTCGAAGATTTTGTTTCTGTTGTTGATGATGATAATGATCAACAGCAGCGAAATCATTGGGATCGTAATCGTTGACACGAGATCAAGAATTTAAATAAGCTCGCAGATCCTATAAGTATACCCTTTATTATGTCCTTATGGCGAATTCGGACACATAACTCATGTCGGAAATGATTCTAAACATATTACTTTTTGTGAGTTTTACCTATACTGGCTACAAGTGCGGGACAAACAATTTTCCATCATTCATCATGGTGGGAAATTATTTCAAATGTACTTAACTTGGTCGACGCCTTTGTCAAGTGTGAAGCTAACGACTTGTGGTTTATTAGACATCATTATCGTCAAGAGTGTCGAACGACGTACTATAAACTCGTGCATTTACGTAGATTTCGCAGAGGGCATTAAGGGAGGGTTGTCGGGTTGGTAAATTGCAAATTTTACCGCCCTATTTTCAGGGACGGTATCGTCACCAAAATCGTCTATATTTTGACGCCCTAAGAGTGGTGGCGAGACACGGAAAACCAGACTTATTTGTGACCATGACGTGTTCTCCGTCGTGGCCGGAAATAAGGGATAATTGTCCGGCACCACAAAAGTGGTGTCATCGTCCAGATCTGGTGTGTAGAGTTTTCCACACGAAGTTAATGGAATTTCTGGACGATTGCGTACGCAAGTAAGTGTACGCTACAATCGAAAAGTTTTTCTACGTTATCGAGTTTCAAAAGAGGGGTTTGCCGCATGCGCATATTTTACCCACTTTCGTTAAGGAAGACAAACTCGATACCGCCGAAAAAGTGGACAGATTAATTTGTGCAGAAATTCCGGACTCTATATCAGAGCCTCAGCTAGCCGAATGCGTTGCGGAAAACTATAAACATCGGGCCTGTTCTATGATAACGGCGAACAATTCATCCGTAGGGGCTCTTCCACCGTGTGTTAAGGACGGTCGTTGTTCGAAAGGTTTTCCGAAACCATTTCATCCAACTACCGAGCTTAATTATAATCTGACCAACACTCGTGACGGTCCTTCGCAATATAGACGAAGGTCTTTGGCCGACGGAGGAAATGTAATAATGCGAGTTAATTGTACGAAGCCGATAACTAACGCCGATATAGTACCTTACAACCGTTACGCCGCGCTTAAATATAGGTGCCATATTAATTTCGAGGTTGTTGGTAGTCTCGCCAGCGTCAAGTATTTATACAAGTACGTGACGAAGGGAGTTGATATGGCGACTATAAGAGTTTCTGAAGAAACGAGAGTTATCGATTGCGAGGAGATATTTGGACTGCAGGTACGTAAGTTCGATGGAAGCGGCTTGGCGCCTTATGGAATAGAAATTGTCAGATCGTTCTCATTCGGTTATCTGTCTACCGAACATTACGTGTGGGTCGCGAAAGACCGACAGTGGCAGCGACGTGTTTGAAAGAACAAAGTAATCGGGGACGTAGTGGAGGTCGCTCCGAAAGAGCATAATCTCTTTTACTTGCGTATGCTCTTGCAGCATACGAGAGGTGCTACTTCCTTCGAGGACCTTCGTACCTTCGAAGACGGCCGCGTGGTCACCTTCAAAGAGGCTTGTCAGAAGTGTCATCTCTTGCCGACTAACAATCTGTATGGGGATGCGTTTTTAGAAGCCTCGGAGAAAAACCTACCCAGGAGACCTAGATCTTTTTATGCGTTAATGTTGTTAATAGGTCTCGAAAGTGAAGCTCACGTGATCGCTCAAGTGGTAGAACTATGGCACGAGTTTAAAGATCCGTTTCTGATTCACGATATATATTCGAAGGATAAAACGATCGATAAACGAACCGCCATACGTCTAGCACTTTTTAGTTACTTACGCGAAACCGTGCACCTAATAAAAAGTCAGGAGATAAAATTTGTGATAAAATCGTGAATTACGTTCGCAGAAATAAGAAGGACATTACGCTCGATCAGATCACCGGTCTAACGGCAGTTGAGGGAGCTGCAGGCAGGATGGGCGTCGTAGGGATAAACGCGGACAGCAGCAACAATGTACTTGTACAACGTGACGGTGGTACGGGTCTTCAGGGGGATGTTAGGGCACCACAGACAAATGACGAACCAAACAGACAGACTTAGATTTTTTGCTGTGCGACAGCCCGAAGCGGTATACGGACAATTATACCGCGAACAGGCTTAACCGTGACCAACGCAAGGTATACGACAAAGTAATCTACGCCCTGCTTCGGAATACCCGACAACTTACCACCAAGTGGACGCAATATTTTCAAATTGAAGATATTGTCGCCCGCAAAAGTGGTACGTCGTCGCGGGCCGATACCACATTATTCTATGTGGATGGACCGGGTGGTACGGGGAAAATGTACCTGTACAAGGTTATAGCGACAAAGATTAACGATAGTTGCGCTGCCGGCTGTAAGCTCAAGGTACTTTCTGTAGCCTGGACCGGTATCGCTGCTTCGTTACTCATCGATAGATATCTCAGGGACATCGTGCGAAAAGAAGCACTTCCATTTGGTGATAAGATTGTTTTGTTCGGTGACGATTTCCGACAAACTCTACCCATAGTGCTTCTCGAGCGACAATTTTATCCCATACGGTAATAAGTACCCGAATTTGGACATCACACGTTACCACAAAATTTTCTCTAACACGAAATTCGCGTATTTAGAACCAACCAGGATGTAACGCGCCGGAATTTCGTAAACAACAAGAACAATTTGCAAACTGGTTACTAGCGGTTGGAGAAGGTAATGTATCGCCGGTGAAAGTAAAAGCTCCGAATTCGCCTCTGGATTTCATTAAGCTTCCTTTACAATGCTTGGTTCCTACGAAGAAACATCTGATGGAATTTGTTTACGGTATTCTAAAAATCTGAGCGACCTCGGTAAACGCTGAACTTCTTAAAGTAATACCTGGTGAGAGCGTCCACTATTACAGCGTGGACACGTTAGTTCAGTCGGAAGAAGACGAGTTCCATGTGCCGCAGGATATTCTTAATAATATTACCGTGGCTAATTTGCCTCTGCACGATTTGGAGTTAAAATTAGGTTCGGTGGTAATGTTATTAAGAAATATCGATATCCGGTCGAATTTTGTTAACGGTTGTCGATTCGTCGTTCGTGGATTATACGAACAAATAATCGAGCTGGAGCCATTGTTGACCGGTGGCTGCGATCGCAAAGAGCCACTTTGGCTTCCAAAACTGGCTCTGAAAACACGTGTACAGACTTTGCCTAACAGCTTCAGAATGGTTCAGTTTAGGTTAGCGTTCGCGATGACGGTAAACAAAAGCCAAGGACAAACCTTCGGCCGCATGGGATTACACCTGCCGACGCCCCTCTTTTCGCACGGTCAACTGTACGTTGCGTTGTCCGGTGTTGGTTCTTTATATAATCTAAAGATTCACGTGGTTAACGGAGCAACGCAAGGGTAATTCAACTACCGAGACGGTACAGTATTAACACGGAACGTTGTGATCAGAGAGGGAATCACGGATCGTAGATCGACGTTCGTAAAAGAGCCGCCCATGATCCAATCATCGAAAACTTCCCTTTCTTTAATGCTTCCTCCGCAACCGAAACAATTTTTGTTAGCGTCGTTATTACCTCTACGTGCAAATAGTAGTGAACAACCTGCTGCTGTTTGCCAACCGGTGATAAAGACGATAACAAAAACGGTTACGAAGCCGACGACGTTAAAGAAAGCGGTTCCATCGATCATCGGATCATCGACGGATGATGATGAGCGTCCTTTAAAAGTTCTGAAACCGAATGATGACGATCGTATTAGGGAATCGGCAACGACCACCATCACAATGCCTTTACCAACGGCACCGACGACTTTTTCAGACAATATTTCAGTTCCTGAACCTAGCGTAATTAAAATTTCCGAATTACGAGAAGTTCAGAACCCTGGACATTGTTTGGATGATCTCGAAATCGATCGGTTTCATAAAATTTTGTTTCTTCGATCCAATTTTAAGACCGCTCAGTCACCGACATTGTTTCAAGCGCCGGATCGTATTCGACCTATTGCTAGGGAACTCCTAATATCCAAATCCTATTCCAAAGTCCTAAAGACAATGGGCTGGGGTTGGTCAGTGGATAACTTCCTATTACGACGGTCGCGTTGTAAATATATACAATAGCCTGTACAGCGAGGATACCAGAAATCTTAGCGATTATGGTGAATTGCATGAGGACACTTGTATATATCTTACCCGGCTGTATCCCTTCAAACCCACAATTATCCTACACAAAGTCCTTACTAATCAGAGGGAGGTCGAATGCGGTGCGTTTGCCATAGCATATGCGGCGGCTGTAGCCCTCGGCGAAAACCCAGCCCGAATGGCAATCGATCGGAATCAGGTGAGGGATTATATCAATCAAAATTAATTTAAAAAGGTTGTATAAAACTTATACGAAATAATGTAGTGTTAAAAAAACCATAAAAGGGTAAAATTTGCGTGGCCGAAGGCCTCGCACCACTATATCAAACAAAATTAATCCAAAAAGGTTGTATAAAACTTTTACGAACTAAAAATTAATCAAACTTAATAAGAAAAACCATAAATTAATAAAATTGTGTTAAAAAACCATACAAGGGTAAAATTGTGGGTGGCCGAAGGCCTCGCAGCACTATATCCATCAAAATTAATCCAAAAAGGTTGTATAAAACTTTCACGAACTATAAATTAATTAAACTTAATTATGCTTATCGCGTGCTGTCAGCCAAGCAGTTAATAAGGTGCCCGGTAGTGAATTAATATTTCGAGGTTTTTTTTGGCTAGAATTAGTAAATGAAATGTATATATTTAAGAAATGAAATGTAACATAAAAAAATAAATTATAACTAACTTAAATATTTAAGAAATTAAATGTAATTATTTAAGGGATAAAATGTAATAAAATTATTTAAATTAACGTGACATGTAATTATTTAAGCTAAGTTAGTAAATTGTAAAGGCATCTGGTTTTTGATTGTCGCTTTTTCGTGTATCATTTCCTCAAAAAGCGAGCTATCTGGCAATGAGTTGTCTATTGCTGTCCAAAACATAAGTTCTAATTAACTTATCTTTTCGACTATGCAGCGCTAATGAGTACCAAAAAGGACGAAACAACTGATTAAATTTCAATTTTAGGTTGTAAGTAATTTTATTAAATATTTATCAATTTATTTATATTTTCTAGATCCACTTAAGCAAGCAGCATCAGATTGTTAATAAAAAGACTACATCTACAGGTTATTTTTAGAGACGTCGTAAAAAAATTGGTCCTTTTTAGGATCACAATAATTCTTATATAAAGAAAATCGTTTATTCGTAATATTTTAGTGTTAAAAAAACATACAAGGGTAAAATTGCGCGTGGCCGAAGGCCTCGCACCACTATATCAATCAAAATTAATTTAAAAAGGTTGTATAAAACTTATACAAAATAATGTAGTGTTAAAAAACCATACAAGGGTAAAATTGTGCGTGGCCGAAGGCCTCGCACCACTATATCAAACAAAATTAATCCAAAAGTTTGTATAAAACTTTTACGAACTAAAAATTAATCCAACTTAATAAGAAAGAACCATAAATTAATCAAATTGTGTTAAAAAACCATACAAGGGTAAAATTGTGGGTGGCCGAAGGCCTCGCAGCACTATATCCATTAAAATTAATCCAAAAAGGTTGTATAAAACTTTCACGAACTATAAATTAATTAAACCTAATAATAAAAAAAAACATAAATTAATCAAGCTGTGTTAACAAAAAAAATATAAGGGTAAAATTGTGCGTGGCCTAAGGCCTCGCAGCACTATATTAATCAAAATTAATCCAAAAAGGTTGTATAAAACTTTTACGAACTATAAATTAATCAAACTTAATAAAAAAAACATAAATTATTCAAACTCAATGAAATAAAGTTGAAAAAATAATTTAAAAAAAAATCATATTTCAAACTTTACAAAACATATTAGGCGTTCTATGGAATAGGCAAACTACGCGTTCTCTAGTACTATTGTAATAACAATAATCTTGATTTAATTTTTATATAATAATAGTTAAAAAAACTGTTTAACCCCGTATTATGTCATCAATTATATAAGCTTTTTTTAATGGTACAGGTTTTTACCAAGGGTTTTCAAATTTATTATTTCCATAACATTTTACTTCCACTTTGTAAATATTACCTACTTTTCTTTTAAAAAACTTAATTTATTTAAAAAATTGTAAACCCTCTACTTTTTTATAGTATGCTTTCAAGCTTTTGATGTTTTTAGGGTCCCAGTGTTTCCCTAGTATTTTTAAATTGCCAATTTTTGAAAGATTTTATGGTATCCGTCTTTAGTGGGTATATAGAAATGTTTTTAAATTAATTTTTCTAACTGTCAAAAAATTCGGTCCGCAGGAAGGAACGGTATGTCGTTATCGTGTGGTGGGGCATCATTTAAAGATAGAAAAAGCGCAATGTTACTGTTTTTATTTTGTCCACCACATCCATGGCAGAACCGCCTTAAACCAATTTTATTGTTGTTGTAGAAGTAGTCCATTTTGCTGTGGTGTAGTAGATACAGATAAAAAATGAAAAGGCTGTCTTTTACCACTATAATTTTATTGTATTTCTCAAAGGGGAGGGGAGACATGTTTCGACTGTAGGGAGAGTTATCATCAGCCTAAATATAACAGTAAACAACCAATAATACATGTATTTGTCTTGTCTTTCATCTTTAAACTTACCCAAGGACGAAAGAGTTGTTTTTTAAACTTATAGAAGATAATTACAGTTTGATTAAAAAGGCATCCTACTAGCTTTAATTTAATAAATGGAGTCCTTATTTGCAGGCATAGGCATTCAGACAAAATGGATCAAAATTCAAAGGTTCAGCGGTAAAAAAAAATGTAAAATAAAATTGTTGGGCCCAACATGAATCTAAAACAAATGAATTTGTTTAAATTTTGTTCCAACTAATTGGCAATAAAGAAGTAAAAAATTGTTTAAATTGGTGACTTATCAAATAGGTAAACTACACAACTAAAATCAAATCTACATAACTACTGGTCATGTTAATTTCGACACTCCATGTAAGTGTTTAATTTTACTCTATTAAAAAGTTTAAAAAGAGCATGTTAAAACTGAGAAATTTTTTGAATAAATCAGTCACCAATAGTGTCTAAAACACAGTAAATAATGTTTGTAAAGGCGATCTTTAAAATAACGTTATCGAAATGCCAAAGCCGACAAATGGTGTCCCCTCTTTACCAGTTGTAAAACTAAAAAAAATGATTTATGGCGGGACATTTAAATACATAAATTATTAGGTTTTTGCAAAAATATTTAAGATAACAAGTACAATACTAAATTAATTGTTACTTTGAAAAACAAAAATTGTATGTAATATGTAAAAATACAACAAATGATTGGTTGACAAAGATTTTATTATAAAACAAATTATCTAAAAAAGCGACCCTTAGTGACATCTAGTGACACGTATTAACACTAAACAAGATCAACTATGGAAAACGATTTAGTGGTCTAAGAAAAGAAGGGCCTAAGTATCAAATCTTGACCTGAGATGGCGTAAATGTTATGATTGTTGTTGCTGTAAAAGTATTTATGAAAGAAACGGAATATATGCGTGATTGTGGTGCCACTAGCATTAACTTAATTTAAAATTATTGTTTTAATTAGAGAGCTTGTAATTTAATCTTGAACAAATATTTTAGTGCGGATATAATAAACAAAATATTGTAAATATAAATTGAAATTCTAAAGAGTTAAAAAAGGGTAACAATCAAACTGACTTTGATCATTTAATCGATAAATGTTAGGGTTACACGATGCTTTGTTAATTTAGAAAATTTCCAATAAAGTCAACGTTATACCATGGTTTAAAATATGTAAAATTTCCATGCCATTCTTAGAGTCAAAAGCGTATCAAGAATTCAAAATATGATCAGCAAAATTAGATTCAGTAGTTACAGGAGTTAATAAATTTTGATTCTTATTTATTTTTTCTATATGTTCCTTGATTCTAACTTCCGCCCTGATCTACCAACATAAAAACAGTTACACTGGGTGTTATCATTTTCCTTATGAGTATTTTTAATTTTGTAAATTCCTGTTGCCCTATTATTTTTAAGTAGAATGTTTTTACTTTGTAAGAAATTGGTCCGAAGAAAGGCAAACTTATGTAAGAAAGTTTGGAACGTTTGTTTATATAAAGGAGGTTTTTGTTCACAAATTTATTTAAATGTTTATGGTAAATCATATTATTGATTCTCTCCGGGTAACTGTTGCTATCCGCAATCTGTTTAATATAAAATAGTTCCCTATTTAAATTCTTCCGTGTCATTAGTATTGAGAATAATCTATGAAAGTAAGAGTGGTAAGCGTTACATTTATGGCTTGCAGGATGGTTGGAAATTGTTGTGTTTTTTAAATATTTATAGACAGCGGAACCAACTACTGTTAAACCTCTTACAGTTTGTGTTTCATCTTATATGTAGAATATGGGGATCTTTACCTAATAGTACAATACAAAAATTATATAGGCCAAGCTGTCTTGCATAGAATGCGTCTTGTATTGATTTTCTAGGCAAAGGTTAAACCTGTTGAAGGTCAAAATACCCAGAGTGGCAAGAGCCTTTTAAAATAACTACCCCAATAGGCATGATGCCAACAGTCAAAAATAAATATTACTTTGTATTTATCATATAAAGTACCATTAATGTATTTTAAAAAACCGGTTAATTTTAACAATATGATTAAGATTGATATTAAATTTTTATAAGATAAATATATAAAATGAAAAGCCTGTCATAAATCTAAAAACACCAATCAAAACGAATGTCGTCACGAGTATATAAAATGCGTTTAATATCATAAATTCAAGGCACACGACTTATAAACTTTTCCTTGTTTAAAATAAAATTATCCCTTAATTGTGTAAATAAAAACAAAGGAAATATCAGTTATAAAAGAGACATAAAAGTATCAAACACAAATAAAAAAGGTTTAGGTTAAAAAATGAAATTGGTACGTTCGTATAGTCCAAGAGCTGATGACGAATTTTGAAAAGGTTCTTTAGGCAAGCTGAAATTGCGAAAAATTACAACTTTGTCAATTGGCGAATCCGGTTCTGAAAGTCATTTAGCGAATTAGCGGTTATTTTGCTACTGCGCAGCATATAACATTTGCAAAAAAAAATTCAAAAAAATATATTTTTGGCAACTTGAATTTTTTTGTCTTTTAAATTACTATTTCTAGAATTGAAAAAAATCTCAGATGTTTTTGTTGGTTATAAAGTATTGCCAGACGACCTTAAAGTTATTTTTTTTAATTACCAAAAATATTCTTTAGGCAATCTGAAATTTATATCATGTATTTATTAAGTAATTTCAATAATACCTGCAAATAGCCAGACGATTTTGCGGGTTATAAACAATTACCAGACGTTAATAAAGTTTGTCAATAAGCGCAATAAAAGTCTTACGCGCTCCCGTAAGTGCGACAAAGATAGCTAATCGAGGATGCTAGCAGCTGCCGGGGCCCGAGCTCCTCGCGCTGTGATTGGCTATTGAGAAACCACGTGTTTTCAGCTCTGCATTCAAAACAAAAATATTTAATTTCGTATATTTTTTTTGCTAAAATTTAATAATTGATTAAAAATTTTTAAATTGTTAATTTCGTTTGCTGCATAAATTATTTAATTAAAAATTCAAGTATTTTAATGTCTAAAAAAGAAAATTCAAAGAAAAATGTATGTAAGATTGATTATTTATACTTAATACAATTTTGTATTTTTGGAAAAAAAACATGCTTTAGTTTAATATACGGAGCCTAGTTTCCGACTTTTTAATAATCTCCTTAGATTGTAATTTAAAATAACGACGATAAAACTTTACATACGAAATTCTAAAAAAAATTCTCAACAAAATCTTAGTTATTAATAATTTCTTTTAATAATGATAAAAAATGAAAAATTAGAAACTAGGCCACGATGAATATTATTTTTTTTACTTTAAAGGAATAATGATTTGTAGGATGACGGTTTAAATTATTGAATTATTATTTCATTTTTGATTTTTATTAAAAAAATAAATTATTCAAAATTATAGAATAAAAGAAAGGTTATTAGAATTAAATTATTTTCTTAATTTTCTTAGTCTTCTTCGTTGCTATCTGAAGATTCACTATCAGATAATTCTTCTTCGCTGTTTAAGATACCATCTTCACCATCAAGCAGATCTCCAATATCCGGCTCTGCTATAATTTCCTCTAAATCTTCAGAGATTGCTGAAATATAATATTTTATTAATGTTTATTAAATAATAAAATCAATTAAATATAATAAAAGGACATTTACTTGTATTTTGTGCTTCGTTTGCTTTTAAAGCATCCATAACGGATGGAGGCATGCAATCTCCTTCAAACCAGTAAAATTCTAATTTCCCATTTTGAAGGTCCCAACCATTCCTGGTTGGTGCCAAAGTACTTGGGAAACGTAAATGCGCATTCCGCCAAATGCTGGTAATATATTGAGTACGCAGCAGTTGTTGTTTTAATTCTGCCTTGCAGGGTCGCAAATTCGATGCGTCATAATTTTTAAATCGTTTTTCAAATGGTTCATCGGGATTATCTGCTTTGTAAGTACAACAAAATTTTTTAAATCTAACAGTATTGATATCTGCTAAATTTTTAAAACGATAAATTTCGCAAACAAATTTTTCCAAAACCGAAAACTCTTCATTTCTACAGCCAGTTATATGAGCAGTTCCGAGATTTGTAAACGCATTTTGATAATCCTCGTTTTCCTTCAGAATTTTAAATGGCTTTTTTTTCCTTTCTTGAAGAAAAAAGGATTATAGTCGCATCCCGTCATAGCATGAAATCCAGGTAAGCTCGTGCATACTTTTGGTCCTAATTCAATAGACAACTGCGATAAATTAAGTATCCTTTTTTTGTTGTTGTTTCCATACTCCATAAAAATTGATAGACTATCACACTCAATGATCCATATTACCAAGCATAATAACTAGAACATCTGTGTCACAAGATTTTATTAAAATATTTGTCGCAACGTCATTATCAATTTTACAGACATGGTGGACTATTTTCGTGTCAGCTTCTTCGTGATCGTCGCATGATAGATCATTATTCTCTTCCCTAATCACAACATTGCTTTCCACTTTGTAGGTGTAACATTTATCATAACTTAAGTTAATTATTGTTCCTCCGATAAGCGGAGCCATCTCTTGAGTAGCCCAATGATCAATTAAAAAAGTAACAAAAGCCTGCTTGAATTTAATGTTCTTTGGAGATATGCTTTATATTGGTTAGGCGGATTCATTTATTGGATGGTCTTCTTGTTGAGTACACGCCTAGAAAGAATGGGACCGCTTCGGTCCTGGTCCCGGGGTATACGAGCTGACCCTGTTCAGCCCTATTGACCCCTATGAACTGGCCGATCGCCTGAAACAAAATAAAAGAATAACCCCCAAAAACCCAAAAAATTCTAATTTAAAAACGACGTTTCGGTGGCAAGTCTGCCACCGTTGTCAAGATTAAAAAATTAAGTTAAAAAATAAATATAAAATATCAACTAATATCTAAATTAGAAATGATTAAAATTTAGATTATTTTTATATCTCAAACTGAAAATAGTTTGACATATGTGTCATGAGTGACAAGTAACTGGTGTATTTATTATTTGTAGGACAAAAAAGGTAATAAGTTAGTTGATTTTTAGTTTTCCTGAAGATACTTCAGTATCGAGCAAAGGCAACCAAGTGTTATTTAAATTAACTGAAATTGATGCTACACAATTATCTTTATTTAATAATATATACGCACTTTCTTTGATTTTGCGTTTTTTAGAACAAGTTTCCTTTGCTAAAATACTCGAAGCATCCCAGTTTATTCTATGATTGTTATCAAATGCGTGTTGGCAGATTTTTGATTTATGAAATTCTGTGTTTTTAATGTATGATCTGTGTTCTTTTATGCGTTTAGCTAATGGTCTACAAGTTTCACCTATATAAAACTTATCGCATTCGCAAGGTATTTTATAAATGACATTTTTGTATTTTCATTTAAGTTGTATGGTTTTGTTTTTGTTAAATGAGATCTAATGGTGTTTTGTGTTTTAAAGATTGTGCGAATATTAAATTTATTTCCTATTCGTTGAATTTTATTTGATAGTCCGGGAATGTATGGTAAAAATAAATTTGTAATAGGTCTATTTTGATTTTGTCTTATATTTGGATTTTCAAATTCAAGAAAACAATTATTTATAAAATCAAGAGGATAATTATTTTGAATTAAAATATCTTTTAAATAATCTTTTTCATTGTTTATATTTTGATTAGAACAAATGACTTTAATTCTATCAAATAGACTTTTTACAACTCCCTTTTTAACCATTATGGGGTGATTTGAGTTAAAGTTTAAGTATCTATTTGTATGTGTAGGTTTTCTGTAAATTTTTGTTACGAAATTGTTTAAATCTTTTTTATTAAAATGTCAAGAAAAGGTAGTTGTGCGTTGTTTTCTTTTTCTAAAGTAAACCTAATAGTTGGTTCTTGTGTATTAATGTGTGTTAAAAAATGATTCAAACAGTGTTCGTCATATTGGTATATAGAAAAAATGTCATCTATATATCTCCACCAAACTAAAGGTTTATTGTGATAATTCTTTACAAAATTTGTAAGTCATTTGTTCTAATCAAAATATAAACAATGAAAAAGATTATTTAAAAGATATTTTAATTCAAAATAATTATCCTCTTGATTTTATAAATAATTGTTTTCTTGAATTTGAAAATCCAAATATAAGACAAAATCAAAATAGACCTATTACAAATTTATTTTTACCATACATTCCCGGACTATCAAATAAAATTCAACGAATAGGAAATAAATTTAATATTCGCACAATCTTTAAAACACAAAACACCATTAGATCTCATTTAACAAAAACAAAACCATACAACTTAAATGAAAATACAAAAATGTCATTTATAAAATACCTTGCGAATGCGATAAGTTTTATATAGGTGAAACTTGTAGACCATTAGCTAAACGCATAAAAGAACACAGATCATACATTAAAAACACAGAATTTCATAAATTAAAAATCTGCCAACACGCATTTGATAACAATCATAGAATAAACTGGGATGCTTCGAGTATTTTAGCAAAGGAAACTTTTTTTTTTTTTTTTATCTTTCGACAATCCACGAAGGCTGAAAGCCCAAATACTAACGTACCGTGGGTGTCTTAAGCGAGGTAAGAGGGAGCCTGTTGACACGGGACTTAAAAACTTGAAGATTTGGGGGAAGGAAAGACCTCCGCTGGCAGCAGGTTCCACAGTCTAGAAACTCTAGGGATAAAAGAACGAACGAAATGGGAAGTTCGGGGCCTGTCCAATTGAACTGTATAGGGATGCATACGAGCGGCACCACGAGTTTCTCTGTTGGGAACTGCAGGAGGAGGGACTATACTGGACAATTCGTCGGAGCAGAAGCCGTAAAAGTATCTATAGAAGAGCGATAGATCTCCCACAGCTCGACGATGGGCAAGAGAAGGAAGTCTTTGAGTAAGTAAAGGATCATTAATAAGACGAACAGCCCTTCTTTGAATGGCATCAAGAATGCTGAGGGTTGTAGGGGATGCCATTCCCCAGACATGAGAACAATATTCCAGAGAGGGTCGAATTTGGGACACATACAAAGTGTATAAATTGGAAGGAGAAAAATACTTTTTGGCTCGGAAAAGAAATCCAAGCTTTTTTGAAGCCGCGGTGGCTATAGATACAATGTGTTTATGCCAGTTAAGGTTATTCTCAAATGTGATGCCCACAAGGTTAAATGTGTCCCCGCTCTGCAAAACCTGGCCACTCATAAGCAAAGGATGAGTGTTTGATGATTTTTTCGCGACAAGGAACACGATTGTGTTTTGGATGCATTAAATTGAACGAGATTTTTGGCGCCCCAATCCAATATCAAATTGAGATCCTGTGAAAGAGATATCTGCATCGCCCTGCGTTTGCTTTCCAAGTCGGGTTGAGAGATTGGTTTGGGAACCTGAAAAGTGGAGTGAAGGGTACTATCGTCAGCATAACTATGAATGGGATTGGTTGTGGAAGAAAGAAGGTCGTTGATGTGAAGAAGAAACAAAGTTGGTGCTAGTACTGAACCCTGTGGCACTCCAGCATTAATTTCGTGAAAGCTTGAAGAGTGGCCATCAACAATGACTGATATACGTCGATTAGAAAGATAACTGGAGAGCCAAGAGCAGAGTTTAGTTGGAAGACCGTAGGAGGGAAGTTTATTAAGAAGTGCGTCATGCCAGACTTGGTCGAAAGCTTTAGATATATCAAGAGCAACGATCTGTGACTCACCTAGAAACTCAAGAGACTTGTTCCAGTTGTGTGAAACGAAAGAAAGAAGATCTGCTGTAGATCTCTTGTGACGAAATCCGTATTGCCTGTCATGTAAAATTTTATGTTTTTCTAAGTACCTAAGAATTTGCGAGTTAATGGATTTCTCCATTACTTTACAAAGCATTGAGAGGAGTGAAATGGGTCTATAGTTGGATGGAAGAGATTTAGATCCTTTCTTGGGAATAGGCTGGACACGTGCAGCTCTCCAGCTGTCTGGAAATATACCCGTGTCATAAGAAATTCGAAAGAGCCTGGTTAAAATAGGTGCAAGTTCAGGAGCACATTTTTTTAAAACGATTGCTGGTATTCCATCTAGCCCAGACGATTTCTTGGTGTTAAGAGAAGAAAGGATACGCTTAATGTGTTTTACCTTAAAAATAATATTGGGCATTTTGTGAGGAACTGGGGGAACAGTTGGAATTGGATAATTGACAGGTGGATGAAGGGTTGAATTGGCAGCAAATTGTTTAGCAAATAGTTCGGCCTTTCCTTTAGATGTAGAAATAATTTCATCTTCCAAAGTTAATGGTGGAAAAGAACTGGTACAGAAATTTCTACTGATGTTTTTGGCAAAGGACCAGAAGGATTTGCTGCCATTTGAGCAAGAAAGTACTTTGTTTTTTATACGGTTATCAAAGGAGTCCTTGGCGTCTGAGATTGTTTGGTGGTAGTGGTTTCTTGCTTCAATGCTGGCCTGTCGGTTTTCTGGACTAGGATCCTTTAGAAACTTCTTGTGAGCCTGAACTTTTAAAATTCTAGCTTTGTCACATGTTTTAGTGAACCAAGGTTTGTGATTAGAGGGTTTGATTGTTTTCTTGGTGTGAGGTACATAGGTTTCAACGCCCAATAGAATTGACTCGGTCAGTTGGTTACAGATTTCGGAAGGATCCTGGGAAGAAAAGCAGATAGTGTCCCAAGGGTACGTGGCGAAAAAGTCCCTAAGGCCATCCCAGTCGGCTGAGTTATAGTGCCATACGGTGCGTGGTGGCATGGATTCATTTGCCTCAGGATGTACAGAGTAAGATACGGTAACCAAGCCATGATCTGAGCGACCTAGAGGGGCAGTAACAGATGCTTCATAAAGTTCAGGGTTAGAAGTAAGAAAAAGATCTAAGGGGTTTGAGCTATAATTTGGCACTCTAGGAAAGTAGGTAGGAGTCATAATAAGGTTGGTAAGAGAATTACTGACTGCGAAGATTTCGGCTGCTCTGCCTTGAGGGTCAGTTTTTGAAGAGCCTAGCCAATCCTTATTATGGACATTGAAATCGCCAAGCACGATTACTTCGGCCATTGGAAACTGGGAAATGATACTGTCGATCTTTGTTGAAAGAAAGTCAAAGAATTCGACATAGGAATTGTCAGATGGAGATCGGTACAAACAACAGATAAATTTAGTAGAAGACCTAAGGGAAAGTTTGAGCCAAAGGACGTCGGGCCTACCCGATTCAAGATTAGAAACTCGAGCACAAGCCAGATCGTTGCGAACGTAAGCACACACACCCCCATGTGGGCGAAAAGACGAAATAAGTTCGTAGCCTGGGAAGAGAAGGTGGCTGGTTGAAGTTTTAGAACTTATTTGTGTCTCCGTTAGAAACAGTATGTGGGGCTTAGATGATTCAAGGTGATGGTGAACTGAGTTTATATTGGTGTTAAGCCCACATATATTTGCAAAGGAAATTAAACCTTTCGATGAAGGCCCCCGGATGCACCCCTCGCCCGGAGATCCGAATGGAGGGGTATTTTACCTCCGGAATGTTTTACTCCCGGGTGTGCCGCCATCATTTTTACATAATTTTGGGGTAAAAGGAAAAAAAATAAAAGAAAAAAGAAGGAAGAAGGAAAACTGACTCACTTACCCAGAACCCGAAACGTCCGTTAGGACTTCACGGGTCCTTTAAAGGGTGAGTGGGGTGGTACCTCCTCAGGCGAGGAAAGCTCCTCTACCACCTACCCGTTTTGTTCATCTCTAGATATAGAGGGTGTTACGACCAGCTCGATAGTACCGGTCAGTTCGGACCAGTTGATTGTTCGGAATTGCATACCAAGACGTGATGGCCTGGTGGTCGCTTGGTTCCAATGAAGGATCCATTCGCGATCAATGCTCCAGTAATTAGGAGGAATCGGCCTATCACCTTCTTCGAGTAGCCCGTCCAAGTCCACTTGTTGTAGTGGTCTGGCAAACATCTCTTCACGCGTTGAAAACCAAGGTGCAATCCAAGGTCCAGCAGCCAGCTGTACTCTACCGACGCACTCGATGTAGCGCGCGATGATGGCTGGCAACTGTATACCCTTCACTGAGCGTATCAGTTGAGATAGCTCGGGTATGTCACCTGCGAGATAGCCTAGTTCGATAGCTATCTGTGCACTCCTGGCCAAGAGCGTAATGCAGACACAATATTTAAATTGCGCCAATGTGATGTTTTGAGCCATGCGGAAATCTCGGAATCTGATGTTATTGAATAAAACTTCACACATGTTGGGCACTCCAATGTTAGAGCATAAAATAAGATAGTATTTTTGCCTCTGATATGTCTGTCGAACATTCGGAGCTGGTCTGTCAGCAGCCTGGCCTCTAGGTAAGCTTTGATTGAAGCCTCCTCTGCCTTTGCCGCCGCGTCCGCGTCCACCTCGAAAGCGTTTGTTGGAACCGCCTCGTAATGGTTGTTCTGCGGAACTTGTTCTAAAAACGAAAAATCAAAGAAAG
>JACEGR010008293.1:0-38692 GCA_014170235.1 Listronotus bonariensis
TTCTATTATATATTTGTTTTTATATGCCCGTCCCTTGTCTATGGTTTATTTCTTTGTAGATGCCGCAGTTTTTGAGCTTTTGCGCATTACTGATAATTTTGTGTTTCAAGTGTGTTTTTTATAAAAAATACTTAATTTCGTTAAAAAATCAATATGGAGTGTTATCGTTATCGAATTAAAAAGTGTGTTGCACCTAATTGTAACGATACGAGTAGCAAAAGACATAGTTTTCGAAAGATGACAAAGAACTTTTTCAAAAATGGATTGATCAAGTGGGGAACCCAATTTTAAAAACAAAAACATTTGAACAAATTTATAAAACGTATGTGGTATGTGAAAAACATTTTTGTGAAGCAGAGCGAGTACCGGGAACAAAGAGAGGGTTACGGAAAACAGCATATCCTACAGAATATTTACCAATAAGTAAGTTTTTGTCTTATTTTTTAATTTAATATATTATCAAATACATATTACTTTTAAGTTTTACTATGTATTTCCAAAATATTTTCCCTCTCCCAAATTATACATTAATTAAGAGGATGTTCAATTTTTTATTACATTAGTATTGTAACTTTCCACATTTATTATCAAAACAGTGGATTTATCATGGGATTAACCTTTTTATGTAATACTTTAGGTAATGAGCAAAATGTTTCATTAGTTGCCACACCAAAGAGGTCGTTAGACACTAACAATGATGCTGTAGATGCTTTAATTACTTCACCACATTCACCTTTAAAGAAATTTAAATTAAATTTTGGTAAGTACATATTATACAGGGTTATTTTTAAGTTGGTATTTTCCTCTTAACACAGTATAGAATGCAAGAAAATAAAAACGTTTTTTAAATAAAATTTTGTTCAAAAATGCTTCATTTCCAAGATACAGGGTGTTAAAGTTTAAGGAAAAAAATGCATTTTTTATCATAACTTTTCTACCACTTAAGGTATGTCTACAAAATTTGGTACACATCTTTTAACCATTACGTTACATTGTTTGATGTAAAAAAATTTTTAAAGAATTTACTAGTGGCGTTTGAACAAAATTTGTATTGAATTTTTTCAAGAAAAAAATAGTATGTCACTGCTTTTTCTTCGTATCAATATTATTTTTAGAATAATCATTTACTTTGGAGGTAATTTGGTCTCATGATATTTTTCTGTACCACGAACGGTTTTCGTTTAAAAAAATAAAAACCATTTAATGCATGGCAAAATCGCTAAAATCTGATTTGGTGTTTTGTATGTAATATATATTTTTCCAATATGAATCAAATTAGGGTCAAATACTTACAGTACTTTAATTAAAATTAAATAAAAAAATGTCAGTAGGTTTAATTTTTAATGAAAACCGTTTGTCCTGCCGACAAATATTAAGAGACCAAATTAACTTCAAAGTAAATGATTATTCTAAAAATTATACTGATTCGAAGAAAAAGGAGTGTACTGTTCGAACGCCACTGGTAAATTTTTTTCAAAACTTTTACAGCAAAAAATGTAACGTAATGGTTAAAAGATGAGTACCAAATTTTGTAGACATACCTGAAGTGCTAGGAAAGTTATGATAAAAAAGGCATTTTTTCTTAAAACCTTAACATGCTGTACAACATACAAAGAAACGAAGCAATTTTAAACATAATTTTATTTGAAAAATGTGTCTTAAGAGGAAAATACCAACTTAAAAGTTAATTTGTATATTTGGATTATTATTTTTTTAAATTAGTAAGTTTTCGTAAGATATTTTAATTTGGTATATTACCAAATATTTACTTATGCTATATATTTCCAGAATATTAATTTTTTTTTTTTTGACATTGAATATGAAAACAAAGTGAATTTATTATTTTGTATTAACCTCTTTATGTAATACTTCAGGTAATGAGCAAAATATTCCACTACTTGCTGCACCGAGGAGGTCATCAGACAGTAACAATGACACTGAAGATTTAATTACTTCACCCTGTTTACCTTTAAAGAAAATAAAATTAAATCTCGGTAAGTACATAAATATATTGATTATTCTTTGTTTTCATAAGTAAGTTTTCATCAGATATTTTATTTTAGGATATTACCAAATATTTCAATACTAACCGTGTATTGCCACTGGTATTTTTTTTTTTTTTTGTTAATTTTTGCAGCAAAAAATGTAATTTAATGGTCAAAAGAAGTGTACCATATTTTGTGTAAAGATCTGGAGTGGTAGGAAAGTTATGATAAAAAAAAGGCATTTTTTTCTTAAAACCTCACTACCTTGTAAATATAAAGGGCTAAAGAACTTTGGTAGATGGCCTTAGATATTTTCTTAATAAATTATTTATAAATAAATAAATATTTATAAAATGATTGAAATGTTACAACTTGTTTTTTTTAGATAATGTATCTGGCCCATCGAATGTATCTGTGAACATTCCGAAAGCACAGATACCTACAAGCAGTACTGTTCCAATAAGTAAGTCAATTTAGCTTTTGTTGTTTAGTAGATACCAAAGCAATGTGATTTGTATTTGTACCTATGCTTTAGGCAATCAAAATCAGATAAGGTCTTTAAAAAAAATATTGTCTATTTTTTATTAAACAGTGTATCTTCTTAGGTTTGCTCCATATGGAAAACTTTTTTATTATAAATTTTACAAGAAAAAGTTATCCTTTAAAAAAACTTCATACTTATTTTAATGTAAGTATACACTAATGACCAAACCCAAATTTTAAAATTAATAAAAGTTTTTTTTTAAAAAGAACAAATATTTTTCTTTAAAAAAATCAATATTTTGAAAAATAAAGGTACTTTTCTCTTGAGCAAAATTCATATTTTTTAAGATACTTCGTATACCACTGAAAAAAATTAATACCTGATGGATGAATTTTAGGTATGAGACCATGCAGAACTTAACAGTAAAATTAATTAAAGTTTTCCAAAGGGTGCAAACTTAAGTAGACACACTGTATTTTACCTTAATATGTTCATAACTATTATTAGAATGTTTATTTTCGTTTTTAGTTAAAGTGCCATTACCGGGCCCATCTAATGTATATGTATATGGGTATTTCAGAACAACCAATTCCTCAGAGCAGTACCACTGCAACACGTAAGTCAATTTAGATGTTGTTTGGTAGATAAGAAAGTAATGTTTTTGTTTCTGTACATAAATATTTTCCGGCAATTAGATTCATATGATATATTAAAAAACCGCTTATTTTTATTACACTTATAGGGCGTTCCAGAAAAAATGGCCAATCTTTCGGATTCATATACAGACTGTCCACAGATGGGGTTTACAAGAGAACAAATGAATAAAAAAATCACTTTTCAAGAAAAAGTTATTCTTCATAAAGATTTGAAAGTTGAAAACATGATTTTTCTCCATAAGCAAACTACCTTTATTTTTAATTTTTAAACAAAACTTTATTTAGAAAACTTATAAGGAATAGCATTTTAAAGGACTTTATTTCCTTTACGAGTTTGATAAACTGATTTTGGTGTTATCGAAAACTTAATCATTTTACATTTTTTAAATAAAATAGCTCTAAAAGTCTCATAATGTGCTTTTCAAATACATGCTTTTACCCCAAATTATTACACAACACAATTTTTCAGCTGTAAACGAATATGATAAAGGCGTCTTTGCCAGATTATAGAGAGAAACTTTGTATTATTATTTCTGTCAATTACAAATTTTATTCTTAAGAAACTTTATAAATGACATTTAAAAATTGAAAATATGGTTTGTTTACTTTTGGAGAAGTCATGTTTTTCTAGCTTTTTTTAACCCTGTATACAAAATTAATATTTTCTCTTTGTAAATCAATTTTTTTTACCAGAAATTTTAATTAGGCATAACTTTTTGTCGAAATTTTTTTTTATCCATTTGTAAACTTCATCCGTGGACAATCTGTAGAACAAATAAAAATAATATGACAAGTTCCTATACATTTTTCTTAAGTCCCTCTTTACAGAGATATGTGCCCTGAAAGGATACCACAAAAATCGTTTTTTTTAATAACTCTTAATAGGCATACACACAGTCGAACTTCCTTTCATTCAGGCCGAATGAAAGACATGACTGATCGTGTGTATACTTATTTATACCACCTGGTATAATTATACATAATATAATTTTAAATATTTTCTAATATGATTTAATATTAGTTAGGATTTCTTAAAATAGTGTCCTTGAAAAACATAACAAACACACAAGGGGCGGACTAACCCTACCACAACAGTGCAAATTACACCCTGTATAATAAATAAATAAAAATAGTATCTTTGGATACCGTGAACCAAGAGCTGAGCTAAAAAAAATATATTCCTGTTTAATGTTAATAAATAAAAGCATTTTGCGGTAAAAACAAGCTTTTTAGTAGGGGTATTTACATTACGCATCGGTCCCGCTATGTTGTTACTTTACTGCCTATGTTTTTGATTTGACCAAATGTGTATACATTTAATAAATATGTAATAAATAATTTTAAACATATATACTTTTTGCTTTTAGAAATTAGATATTTTAATGAAATATTGCCCTAATTTTTTAAATACAGCTAAGAAAAGTAAATCTCAAATTTTACAATTTATACTGTAATAGCAATAACACTCTCTAAACATCTTGTGAGCATAAGACATTAAAAAATAGCCAAATAGCTTAGAGGGTGAAAAATTTGTTTTTGAAATTGCAACATTACATTCTACAGTTTGTTATTTTTAGATGAAATTTCTCTTTCAAGTACTTCCAAAACAAATATGGATGAGTCCAGTAAATGTACTACTCCAAAGAGAACAACCCTACCTAAATATTGTACGAGAAAGTGTAAGTATTATTTTTTAATACATATAATACTCCTTAATTAAAAAAAAATAACATATATTAATAATAAAGTAATTTTTTATTGAACTTTTCTTTTGTGTCTTTAAGTCTAACTTATTTTCTTCTCGTTTAATAAGAACTTTATGTATCTCTACTATTTGTCCTTTGCTGCAAACATTGGCCTAAATTTTGGATGTAACATTTAAAGGAAAAGCCACACAATGGCAATGTGACAAATTAGTATTTTAGTTTTTTGTTGTGTTTTTTTATTTAACTTCGACTTTTGTGTATTTGTATGACAAGTCGATAAACCGTTTCTTTTTTTGTACTAGTTTCAGTGATGAATAGGTTACTATATATTTAGTTCTCATGCATCCTCACAGAGTCCAACAAGATATGAACATCCTATTTTTTTGTTTTTTCCTAATATTAAGGCTGTATGACGTTTTTAAAGGTATATACAGTGGCGGCAAACTAATTGGAAACGATACTTAAAAAATAATTTAATAATTTTTATTTCAATGATACTTTTATTGTACTTTAACTTTTTATTTTTATAAATAATCAAACATCTACAAACATTGAAATAAAATTTAAAATTTCTCGTATACATTTCTGTATAAAAATTATTAAATTGTTTTTAAGTATCTTTTCCAATTAGTCTGCCGCCACTGTATGTCATTTTCTTGAAATCTTGAATTTTTATTTTTACGTCAATAACACCAATTTTAGTTAAGAGGGTACTGGTATATTAGTACACAAGCTTTAAGCATTCATGAACTTTTATAATGTTACAAAAAATGTTTTCGTTACATGAGCAGACATGTGGTCAGTAGTACATTAAAGTGTTTTTACTTTTATATTTTGTCCATATATTCTCTCTTTTAATTAAAGTACGTATTTTATATATTTTTTTATTTTTAGTGACAAAAAGTACTAAAGGTGCACTTAGTCTAGTAGATGTTACAAGGCAATCTCAACTGTCTCCAAAGGCAAAAATTTTGTATAAAAGGGTAGTGGACTGGGGCTTTAAGGTATCAAACTTAAACAGCCGAATTAAATCCTACCAAAAAAAAAAAAAATAAACTTGGACAAAATTTTTAACAAAGTTAATAATGCTACTTACTATTTTATTGTTTCACAAATAAGGACTAATATGGTTCAAAGCATTTCAAAAACATTTGAACCACTCCGACAGAATACGGTTACCATGAAAAAATTACTTTAGACTTATTTTTTTAGTTAGTATAATTGTTTATTTTATGATACCACTACAGAAATATACATTTGCAGTTTTAAGAGGTGTTTTTGTATGAATATTTATATGTATTTTATAAAAATTAAATCGTTCATTTCAAAAACAGTATACATATATACAATTTTGTGTAGCTCAAAAAATATGTTTCATTTGGAATATATGCATGAATGAAAAAGAAACCATTATTTAAAAAAGAAAGCACATAAATACAATTTGTGAAGAATAAAAAGGAAAATCTCATTGGTCTGCAAATTAAAAAAATATATATCAATCGCATAAACCTAATTAAAAAAAAAAATGTGGTTTTTGAAATAAACGATTTACTTATTTAAAATAGTAAATTAAGATAAAATAAAATATTAAACAGTGATATTTTACTTGTCTTAATTGTTTATGACTTAAATAAAAATTAATATAATAAATATTTTTCCATCTATTATAGATAACCAGCACATTTTTTTACCCTTTATAACTAAAGAGCTAATTTAAAGTTATTTTAAGAAATTATGTAAAAGACATACTAACCAAAACATAAAATTGGTTGAATAAAACATCAATAAAATATATGTGTTTTGGTTAGTTCTGTTTAATACATATGCACGGTTTACAAACTTTTAAAACTTAAAAAAATTGGTCAGTCAGTGCAGTGAATTTCCATTAGATAATCAACAAAATGTTAAAGTTTTACTCTATTTCTTTAAGAAACTCAAAATTACCATTTTTAAGTTATCTAGTTATACTACTTATACAAAAGATATACTGTGTGTCCCAACTTTATTTTTACACAAAATAACTTCAACCCTGTATGTATTAAAAGAAAGCTTAAAATCAAACATGTTTAAAAACATTTTTGTGTATTCTCAGTATTGCTAATTATTATAACGGGTAAATTAAAAAAAGGTTTTGATTTAAATAAGCTTTTTTACGTGAAAACCCTGTACATTTTGACAAATTTTACTACAACTAATTCTACATCAAAAATTTATGATATACCATTCATCTATCAACACCATACTTATCAACGGCAAAAAGTAAAATGTCAAGGAATTTGATAGCCTGCATATCACTAGCACCATTTATTTACTTATCAGACAGAAATTCTGGCTAATGTCAATAAAAAAATTATCGGACATAAATTTTTGACCAGAACCACTTGACAATACATACGTGTGAAAGCCAAAAACTGAAAATAGAAGAAAATATAATCAATTTTTGACCGTTTACATTAGCCAGAATTTCTTTCTGACATAAGTTATCATGCAATAAATGTCAAATGTAAACACACCATTAAGAACACATGATAATTTATATATAGTGCATTATACATTTTTGATAGAAAATTTCATAACGAGTTAAAATTTGTCAAAACCAAGGGCGTTTCATTTAAAAACCAAATATCTGAGATACAAGATATAGTTTTTAAGCTTTTTTGAATCTTGTACAAGGGTCAGGTTATTTCGTGTATAAATAGAGTTGGGACACCCTGTATTCCATATTCACAATACAGATTAATTTAAATCCCGCGGTAAATATTACTTTCCTAATAACACTGTAGATGGCGCCACTGGTCAAAAATTGCTTGTGAGTAGTTAGGATTCTACGTGATGCATCCTTGTAAAGTTGCCTAGGTTAGGAGCATATCCGAGGGATGGCGCGATTAACATTATATCAAGCAAATACACGGCAGTTTCTATTATATATTTAGTGTTATGTGATGCAACCCTATAAACATTTAAAGCAAGTGCAAACGTATGTCTTAGCTAATTCAGCTTTTCAATGTTGTTCAATGTTATGGCACAGATTAAAAAATAACCATATTACTTTGTGGTTATGGTCTTAGAGCATATACCTACCTACTAAAGGCAAGGAAGATAAACTTACACAGTACAACCAGGAGGGTACAACAGGTGTAGCTTTGACATGCAAGCAGCTTGCGTGGCAGAGAGCAGAGAAAGGTACTGAAGAAATTGTCTATTTTTCTCTCTCTCTTCCTCTTTTACTGTGCTGATTGGTCGGAGGAGAGGGCCAAGTGCTCCTAAGACTTATCGGCACGCGCAGCGAGAAAGAGAAAAAAATATTCTAGAACCTCTCTAATGGCAAAGCGCAAAGTTTAGGAGGTTTGGCATTTAAAAAAAATGCATTTAGCAACAATTTTCTTTCGTCCTTGGTGGTCTGAACATATCGGAAAGGAATATTCGTTGAGCTTTCACGTGAAACCGTGCATGGAGGATGTAGAAGATGTGTTTTGTGCCCCGAGGAAGATGAAAAACTTACGCAGAATTAAAAGGCACCTTTCTTCTAGAGCTAGGCGCTGTGAGCGTGGATTCCGAAAACCTGATATTTTTGCCGATTGGTGTTTGGCCACAAGATATTTCCCAAATGGAGGAAGTACTGAGAGAAAACCGGTTATGCCCAATACCAGTAGCAGCTCTTGGTTTGACAGCCGACAATTTATGCATAGTGTCGATTTTTTTGTATGGTACTGATTGAATGTAGACATATGATTTGGGATCTCTAGAAACTACAAAGTTTGATTATCTAGATTTGCCACCGACGAAGTCCTGGAAAGATTATAATGCGACATCGTACATAAGACCAAAACGGGGAGTGCTGGCTAATTGTATTGCAGCGGGGCCAACAGCTAAGAAGGCAAAGCAATGGCAGTTAGCAATAGAAACGTATGTCGAGTCGTTGTTAATTGAGACAAAAGATTTGTCAAAATCCATCCAAAAATTTTGTTGCTTTTTCTGCGTATTATCAGCCGAAAAATTAGTTTTTAAATTTTCGTATCAGTATATTTAGCCAGCTATTTTAAAATGCCACGAGGTAAGAACGCAATAGGCTATTTTTTGCTGAAACTTTGAATGTAGGTTATGATCTTTGTTCTGCAAATCCACGCCTAAAAAACAAATTATCTGGTAAAAAAATGGGTTTTTATGTGCATTTTGGCATAGATAAGTTTCGTGACAATTTTATTATTTATTTTTTAACCAATTTTAATATGATGTTGTAAAAATTCTAACACTACTTTTAGGTAAATTCACAAACCACAAAGGTCGCAATCGTAGATTTACGAATCCAGAGGAATTAGAAGAAGAAAGAAGGAAAGAGGAACAAAAGAAGAAATGGAGGCAGCAACATGGAGATGACAGTAGCAGTGAGGAGAGTGAAGATGAGAAAAAATTAGTGAAAAGTCAGGGAGCGAAGAGGAAGAAAGTAGTAGTGAAGAAGAAGAGGGAGGGGTAAGTAAATATATATTTTACTGCCTTACAGTTCTAAGTGAGGAAAATAAATAAAATCGTAAATGTAGAGATTATCATACTTTTCCATGTTTTTTTAGAAAGCAAAAGGTGTCTCAAACCTCATTGAAATAGAAAATCCAAACAGGGTCCAAAAAAAGTAAAGAAAATATCAAAGCTAGATACTGAAGATTTAGCAGATAAACCACAGTTATCTAGAAGGGAGAGGGAAGAAATCGAAAAGTAAGAAATGTATTTTGTATTCAATTTTGCAGCATTAAAACGAAAATTTCAGAGTTAACTTTCATCAGAATTGTGTGGCTCCTTTGTATGGAACCCTGTATTTATTTATTTATTTATTTATTTTTTTTAGACAAAAGGCACAAGCTCACTATCAAAAGCTTCATGCAGAAGGTAAAACAGATCAAGCCAGGGCTGACTTGGCTAGACTAGCGATTATTAAGCAGCAACGTGAGGAAGCTAAGAAACGAAGAGAAGCTGAAATTAAAGGTAAGTTATAAAAACTTACTCTATACATATTTGTTTATCATGTGGAGTTTATGGCCCTTTTTTATTACAGAAAAAGAAGAGGCTGCAAAAGCCAAAACGGCAGCTACCCAAAAGCCTTAGGAAAGAAGTAGTCAATATTTAGGTTACAACTTTTGCACTGTTTTTAAGTGAATCCAGCCTATTTTTATTTCTGAATATGCCTGTTCAAAATATTAAAAAAAAAAATTTAATTTATCAAAAATATTCAATTTTAAATAAGTTTTTCATATTTTATTACATTTTAAACTTCATTGGCAAAGGCAGAACTAAACACCAATGTTAATTATTATAATGTAATAAATAAAATTATATTTCTGTTTTTAATCATAGTGCTTTCATTACTATTTTTTTAATGTTAGCTATATTTTTCAGTTCCATTACTAATATAATCAGATTTAAAAATAGCTCTAGTTTACTTGGACTCGGATATCTCTGCAATATGTCGAATTATAAGTAATTACTCTTTGATATTTTTTAAATTTTCACTACTAATATAAATTGGACTAAATAATTTTTATGTAAAGCCATATTATTTCTATTTGTTATGTCATAATATGTGTTTTGTATAATAAAAAGATATTTGAATCTGTAAATAAAGTTTTTTTAATTCAAAAAGATATTTTAGCCCCTTAAATTTTTATGCAAAAAATAAAACAACATACTTAGAAACAATAGTTTATTTGAAAAATATTTAAATATAGTATAAAAATATATAAAATATACAGAACAATTCTAAAATTTTAGTTTTTGGCTTAAGTATGTCACAGCAGAAACCCAGTGGCTAATATTTTTATAGTACCACTACATTATTTTCAATTCTAATTATATTTTTTGCTGGTACCCCATTGTGGTTTCCTTTTCTCGATAAAACTTCTTATTCCCTCCTTAGAATCGTCCATCTGTAAATTTTCCACCATCACATTGCCACCCATTTCGTAAGCTGTCCTTACATCACACTGTATTTGTTTATAATAGAACCTTTTTCCCAATTCTATAACATCCCGACTTTTCAGTTTAATTGCATTACAAATAATATCAACTTCTTGGTCTAGTTTATCACTTGGACAAACCTTGGTGACAAGCCCCATTTGCATGGCTTGGTTGCCGTCTATAGGAAGGCCTGTGTACAACATGTAAAGAGCAGCCATTTTGTTCACACTGCGGGCAAGGGCTATTCCAGGGGTTGAACAAAAAATGCCAACATTTGCTCTACAAAAAATATAATGTTATAAAGCTTTAACTTTTGGAACATTTAAAATTTTGGAATAAAAAATTAAAAAGGCCTGTGTACGAGATTGATCTAGAAGTATTTACCCTGGTGTTGAGAATGTACTTTTTCCTGAACAAACTGCAATATCACATTGTGCAACAAGTTGACATCCAGCTGCAGCTGCTACCCCATCTACTTTAGCTATAACAGGTACTGGAGAGTCTATTATAGACAACATTAATTCTGAAGCCAGTTTAAAGCACTCCTCTTGTTTTTCACGGTTATCAGCCTAAAATAATATAAGGTTTGCTGGTCTAATAAATTATTATATAATTTAACCTATTTCTTTACCAATTCTTTCAAATTATGCCCAGCAGAGAAAACAGGTCCATCTCCTGTAATGACTATGGCTCTAAGTTCGGGGTTTTCTCGATCACTTTTAATATTCTGGGTAAGATTTTTCATCATAGCTATTGATAAAGAATTTCTGAAATAAGAATAATGATCAAAATCTATTAAAAAAATATTCTAAGAGGAAAAAATATGTTTTGGCCTTTACAATATTTTCTTACCGAGTTTTTGTATCACACAACGTTATTTGTTTAATTCCATTTGCAAAATCAACCTTTGTAAGTTCTAAAGTGGATAGAGAACGTTTTGTAATTTGAAATAAGTTCTAAAACAGTATCAATAAAAATGTTTACACAATTAATGCAAAGTTAAAGAAGTAGTTTTTTTTTAATTCAAGCACTTGCTATAGGGACAGTGGTTTTACCATTTACTAGGTTTTACGAAAGGTTTCGTTTAATTTTGATAATTTATGCTTTTTGTAACCAATTTTATATATTTTACCTTTATAAATAAAGTTTTGCGAAACATTTTTGTAATTTTATTTAATTTTTTTATATATTTTCTATTTTTATTTTATTCAACCTAAAAATTTCTTGAATTTCCTTCTATTTGTATGGCGGGTTGAGAGGCAACTTGCCAGCTTGTTACGAGGGAAGCCCAGATGGCCTAGTATGCAACTCATTGGCGACGCCAGGTTTTTGTTTTAGGGAGGTCATTTTTTTTTTTTGGGGAGGTCAAAAAAGGATAAGGTCCTCATCTTTAAAAAACCTTATTCTATATTCCTTCTTCCCCAATTATTTTGAGGAGCAAAAAACAAGAAGTAATTTTCCTTCTGTTCAATTACCTTCCAGCTTACAGGGGTGGCCAGGCATCTTTTAGAAGGGACCCGGGCCACCCCTTGCGACGCCACTGATGCAACTCCGGGGGTCTTCGGATTACTACTGTAAAATAAAATGGTTAATTCCATAATACAAAGAAATACATGTATTTCTTTGTATCATGGTTAATACCAGAGTGGCTTTCCAGTGACGCAAATAGAGCGCTCCCGAGTAGCTCAGGAGCATTTCGTTCTACTTTATGGCTATGGATTGTGGACCACCACCATCCATATTTATGGCGTTCCAGTGACGGAAAGTGTTATGCACCTGAGCTACTCCGTTTTTGTTTCCCCTTGCACCTCATGCACCAACCCCTCTTTTGGTTTTTGTGCTTCAAACGTGTTTTTTATGGTTAATGATGGATTTTTTAAAATTATTTATTTAAAATGGAATTAGATATTAAAAAGAGATTACTATTATAAAGCCAAGAAAGGTTAAAAACAACGAAATTTTAAAATTTCTTAAAGTATCTCTCTTTCTTTGTCAAGGATGCGTTCCAGTGACTAACTTTTAGTGCAGTTCAAGAGCTTCAAGCCCTGGAGCGTGACGCACAAAAACTTTCGTCACTGGAAAGACCCTCAGTTAATCCTGTCATGACTCCTCTTATTAGTAGCTTTCCAGTGACGCATATAGAGCGCACCCGAGTAGCTCAGGAGCATTTAGTTCTACTTTATATATTCCAAGAAATTGTACAAACAAATTGGTTTTTAAAGTAAAACCCACAGCTGCACAGCTCTCACAAAATATTCTTTTTGGGGGTGTGAGTAAAACGAATTTAATTATTTTTTAAATTTAAAATAATTTATTTATTCTAATACTTACAACAAACAATGATCAACTTTTTGTTTAATGGAATGACATGATAAACCTATAATCTATTTTTTTCTAAACCTAAGTAACAAAGTATCACAAGAAATTTCCTATAACTAAGCATTGGCATAAATCTCTAATTGTTTGAGCCTTCTTTCTCCCAACTCATCTAAAAACGATTTTACTCTTGGGGTGCTTTGTTTCTTCAGTTGCTTATACTTCGTTATATCACTGTAACATCTTTGGTACTTAAAAATGCAGCCTAATAAGTGCCAGATACAAAATTCAGGCCATAATACATCCGTGAAACATATTTGTGTGTTAGAGGCTTGCCATAACAGGAAATCACTTAGTCTCACTTCACCTGATGTACGTACTAGTAAATCTGGGTTGGGGCTTAAATTTGTGTATAAGCAATGTGATATGAGATCTTCATTAACATCTTCAACTATTATTTTGCGTTCATTAACTGCTTCAACAATAGTTTTAATACTATTTGTGATCTCGTCCCGAGAAGTGTAAGAAAAGGCTACATTAAGAATTGCTTTATTATTATCTTTAGTAAGCAACATAGCTTGGGCTATAAGCTTTCTGATATCTTCTGGTAATAATGCTAAATTACCTATAACTCGAATACATATACCTTCTTCCATAAGTCTGTCCTGTTCTTCAAAAAGTCTTGTAAACTTTTCCCTGGCAAGTTGCATTAAAGTGTCCACTTCTTCCTGGCTGCGTTTAAAATTTTCTATGCTGAATGCGTATACGGTTACTTCTTGAATGCCCAATTCTAAGCACCAACGCAGACATTCTGACAATTTTTCAAAACCCTTAGAATGCCCTTCGGCCCTTCCAACCTGCTGTTTTTTCGCATATCTTCTGTTGCCATCCATTATAAAGGCGAGATGATGTGGTATGGGTCCACATTTTAGAATATTTATACAAAATTTCTGAAACGTTGTTAAAGAATTATCCACTATCCAAGACATACTTTCGCAAAATAAATTTACACAATTTTTAAAAATATAACCTAAGCACAAAAAGACACGTCAGTTAAATGTCAAAACACACGTGACGACACATCTTCAGGAAAATTTGGGTAGGGCCATTTTGGTCATTTTATTGATCTCTTAAATTTCCCTTATGTTTGTTGCTACTTAAAGAAATTTAAAAAGGCTTCTTGTTGCTATTTCTCCAAAATCCCACCATCAAACGACTGTCAAAACCCAAAAAACTGTCAAGTCATAAGTCGTCATGATTTGCAATTTGTACAATAAACAGTGACAAAAACTTTGTAAGTTGTTTCCGGAAAAAAGTATACTAAAATTTAAATTTTTCCAAAGTTAAATCGTCAATTCTCACACTAAAAATGGATAGACTTCTAAGATTAGGCGGTGGAATGCCCGGTTTAAGCCAGGCGCCTCCTCCAAACGATGCCCCCGTCGTGGACACCGCAGAACAGGTATACATTTCTTCTTTAGCTCTTTTGAAGATGTTAAAGCATGGAAGAGCTGGGGTACCTATGGAAGTTATGGGTCTGATGTTAGGTAAGCAAATAATCTACGAAATATTAGAAAAAAAAGACCCAAAAGCATTGTCTCTTTGCACTACTTTCAGAGAAGATTTTTGTCTTTGAATATCATTTTGGTTATTACGCCGTATAGGGCTTTGCTGCTTTTATGATTTTTAAAAATTATTTTGGCTTACATTTTATCTTCTATTTGTTCGGTAATTTTCTAGAAACCGGCGGCAACTCCGATTTTGACGAAATTTGGTATACAGGGGTTTATGGGGCGCTGATCACGAATCTGAAAGAATTATTTGGCGGAAACGTTTCGTTCTCGAGATATCCATCATCAAATTTGATATTTGAACTAACCTTATTTTCACTATATTCCCCTTCTTTTTGCACACAATTCTTGATTTAAAGCTAAAGTGTCACACAATATTTCATTTTCACCTTTTAAAACCCCGTTTTCTATGTTTTTTACATTATTTTGAATTAAATTGCGTGGCTTTTCTTTGATAATCCGGCAACCATACATACACATAGGGCTTCATGGCAAACTGGGATTAAAATGATTCAAAGTATAGCTATGCAGTTTAATGCAAAAATAATGTAAAAACGTAGAAAAACGGGGTTTTAAAAGGTGAAAATCAAATATTGTGTGACACTTTAGCTTTAAATCAAGAATTGTGTGCAAAAGAAGGGGAATATAGTGAAAATAAGCTTAGTTCAAATTTGAACTTTGATGATGGATATCTCGAGAACGAAACGTTTCCGCCAAATAATTCTTTCGGATTCGTGATCAGCGCCTCAAAACCCCGTATACCAAATTTCGTCAAAATCGGAGTTGCTCCATTTTCAGAAAGTACGAAAGTATTGGCGGAACGTTTCGTTCTCGAGATATCCATCATCAAAGTTGGTATTTGAACTAAGCTTATTTTCACTATATTCCTCCTTCTTTTTGCAGACAATTCTTGATTTAAAGCTAAAGTGTCCCACAATATTTGATTTTCACCTTTTAAAACCCCGTTTTTCTACGTTTTTACAATATTTTTGCAATAAATTGCGTGGCTTTTCTTTGATAATGCCGCAACCATACATACACATAGAGCTTCATGGCACACTGGGATTGAAATGATTCAAAGTATAGCTATGCAATTTAATGCAAAAATAATGTAAAATACTAAAAAAACGGGGTTTTATGAGGTGAAAATCAAACATTTTGTGACACTAGCTTTAAATTAAGAATTGTGTTCAAAAGAAGGGGGAATATAGTGAAAATAAGCTTAGTTCAAATTTGAACTTTGATGATGAATATCTCGAGAATGAAACGTTTCCGCCAAATAATTCATTCAGATTCGTGATCAGCACCCCAAAAACCCCCGTATACCAAATTTCGTCAAAATCGGAGTTGCCGCCGGTTTCTAGAAAATTACCATTTGTTCTTTGTTCATATTATAATGGCGCTGTTATAAAATATATTTTTTTTGTAAAAAACAAAAATTTTAATTGGCTTAATTAAGAAATTTAAACAAAATGTATCTCTTTGACATATAATTAATTAAAAATGGGATATTTTGGATCAGCACCACTGGTATTGTATTTAGAAAAGGGTCCATAATCAGGAAGATCCTTTAAAAAAAAAAACTTAAAAACGACAGAAAACCCTATTCATTATTACATACATATTACTATCACTTTTTCTGACCATTTTTTTGTATTTATTTTTAGGTGAATTTGTAGATGACTATACTGTAAGGGTAATTGATGTATTTGCAATGCCCCAGACTGGTACTGGTGTCAGTGTAGAAGCTGTAGATCCAGTCTTTCAGGTAATTGAATATTTCTCTATAAGTATAACCAAGTTTGCTTGTAATTGTAACATAGGATTTGTTTATAAAGTCTCTATTTTTTTAGGCAAAAATGTTGGATATGTTACGTCAAACTGGCAGACCTGAAATGGTGGTTGGTTGGTACCATTCTCATCCCGGATTTGGTTGCTGGCTCTCGGGAGTTGACATAAACACTCAGCAGTCTTTCGAGGCTTTATCTGAGAGGGCTGTAGCTGTTGTTGTGGATCCCATTCAGTCAGTTAAAGGAAAAGTTGTTATAGATGCTTTTAGGTAAGAAAAATGTATTTTTTTAAGGCAAACCAAAGTGATGGCTATTTACAAATATTATTCTTTATATAATATAATATGTTTGCATAAATAAAAACTCTTTATTTAGACTTATTAATCCAAACATGATGGTGCTGGGACAAGAACCTCGCCAAACCACTTCAAACTTGGGACATCTTCAGAAACCATCAGTGCAGGCACTGATTCATGGTCTGAACAGGCATTACTACTCTATCAGTATAAACTACAGGAAAAATGAACTGGAGCAGAAAATGTTACTTAATTTGCACAAAAAATCATGGATGGATGGGTTGACCCTTGCAGATTACTCCGAAAATTCATGTACAAATGAGAAGACAGTGGCAGATATGTTGGAACTAGCCAAGAATTACAATAAAGGTAAAGATTTAGTATTAATACTGTTTATTCAAGCATCTTATTAAATCTAAATTATAAAAATATATAAATAAAAACTAAATATATGTGTTTTCAGCCCTTGAAGAGGAAGAAAAAATGACTCCAGAGCAACTGGCAATTAAGAATGTTGGTAAACAAGACCCAAAACGGCATCTTGAAGAAAAAGTGGATGTTTTAATGACAAACAACATTGTGCAGTGTTTAGGGGCCATGCTGGATACTGTCGTTTTTAAATAACTGTAACACTTTTTTTGATATATCAACTTTAATTTAACTGTTTATTTTAAGATTTTTTTTTCATTAAATACGATTAATTTGTAAATTTTGTATTTTTTATTTTGACTGAAAAAACAATTTATTTTTAGAATTCATGATTATTGAAGGTAAAAGTTTGATAAAACATGTCATCATATTTTGAAGACCCATTTTTAGTTTTTAATATTTACTCAATTTGTAAAGAGCTAAATAAACTATTTTTATATCCAAAAGGATGCTCATAATTTTAATTGAAAAAAAAACAGTTTAAATCAACATATGTATTATATTATTTGTTTTAAATTTTACACTAATTATAATAATAATTTTAAACAATAACATTTTTAATGCGTTTTAGAGTTTTAATATCTACAAATGACAAAAATTTAAAATATATACATATAATCTGTAAAACTGACAGCACAGGAATGTAACACTCTATGATTTGTTACTACAGTCTTGTTTTTAGTACAGACATTAATAGTAAATTGTACAAAATATCTCAATAATTCTTTCAGACAATAAGTGGCCTTTTTAATAAAGCTTGTAATTGTAGGAAAACCTGTTATTTTCCTACCATTGCTACATATGTAGTTAACTGCCAAACAAAGTTATGTTCAATACAAGACATAAGTACAGAATTACTGATTACTGTTGCTACGTCAGTAAAATTTTGTTCCTTTTAATTTATAGACAGATTTGGACAAGAAAAGTCGCTATAGGACTAAAAAGTCAAAACTGTAGTAACTTTTTGACTGACTACGCTACAATCTCAGGTGGTGAACCACGTAACGATAGAGGTATCCGAAGTTGGCACCACTCGTCTTGTAAACCTATAAAAATCAAAATACTGCTTAAACACCGCGCTTAACTAAATAAATTGCCCAAAAATTACGCTTTGCCAGCCACTGGGGCACCCTTTGTGCCACTCTTGTCTACTCCTACTTCCTGTTCCAATTGCCTACCAAGGTATTCCCAGTTGTGCACCATAAGTTTCTGGACTGCTAGAAGGGCTTCGTAACGTACATTAGGATCTTCGTGTGCGAGCAGCTGCATAACGAGTTGCTTACCGCCAAGTTGTTCAATTACACTGTAAATAACAAGGTTTTAACCTATTACAGACTGCACCTGGGTTAGCATATACCCCTTATGAACTAACTAAAATAACCCTTGCATTCTAAAACCATATTTTTCGCCGTAAAAGATTTCAAAATAATTTTAAACTACAATTTTGTCATTTACGTCACTGTTTATGAACATAAGAACACATTTGACATATGAATTGTCAATACATTTCGAACCCTGCGAAGGTTTTGAAATACTTTCAATAAATGACATTTGTGACGTCATTACACGAAATAAGTTCGACGAAAAATTGAATGATTTGAAATTATTTCAAAAAATTTCTCGCGAAAATATGGTTTAAAAATGGCAATTTAGAAGTGCAGTAGTACTTAGTGACTTTTATTTTGAGATGTTAGGAACATGTTCACTTCTAAAGCAACTAAGCACAAAACACCCCGCCATAGTTTCAAATTATGGTTTTTATTGTCAATGCACCATAAAATGGAAAAAAATTAAATAAAAATTCCCAGAAACAAAATATAACACCCAACAAGTCAAACGAGTCGGCCATATTGGAAAAAATCCTTGTGACAATGTTGCCAAGCGTTATTAGTAGTTAAAAAATAAAGTTACCAAATATTAGTGCATGCATGACCTACTGTTTCCTATACTAATATTCTACAGAGGTAAAGTTTGTAACTTTGGAGCTACTATTCAGAAATACTAAAACCATTAGGAAAATTCTTTCACAATCTGAAAGCCATGCTATTTAGGAGTGCTATAGGCTATATTTTATTACAGTTAAACAAAAGTTTAGAGAAAAAATAATTAACGACTAACGAAGTGGGCACGGGTCGGGTAGTATTTTATAAGGTTAGGCAGAACGAGTTATCTTAGTTATTTTAGGAGCGCTGTGGTTTAACATAAGGGTTAAGAAAATGTAGGAGACTTACTGTTTGCCACGAGGATAATGCCTGACATACTCTCCAATGTCAAAACTAGCCACACTGAGCACCAACGGGTCCTTGCTAGTTTCCAACAAATGGATGAGGATGCGCAACAATTCGTAGTTCTTCTCATTGAGTCTCTGCGCGTTTTCTCTCCAGAACTTGCTTTTGTGCACTGGGGACCATTCTAATCGACCTGATTTCACCTAAAACAGACAGAAATATGCTATAGACATTCCAATTTTTACATCTGTATAGAATAATCCATATCCTAAGTTGTTGAAAAACGGTACCTATTGTCGAAACAATATTCTTCCTTTGTTAACACATGCAGAACCGTTTAACAGCTATCTACACTGTAATAAACATCAAGAAAATAATATTTTTTAAGTAACAAAGGCTTACCTCAGTAGCGTACTCATCAAAGGAACTGAGATCTTGTACAGATGCCTGCAGTTTTTCAGATAAGAATTCCACGTCAGCTGTGATGTCCTCGTCGTCGAATTTGCGTTGTTCCAAAATCTGTAGTTGTTTTAAAACCTTAAAAAGAGTATTAAATGTCACGATCTACTTGCGCTAGAACCTTTTTAAATTCGAGGGTCGATCGTTATAAACGAGACTTTGGCTTTAGAACAATTTAGATTTTTAAATATTTTTCTAGAGTATTGAAAATTTTAAGTATCCAACATCATAAAATGAAATGGACCGTGTTAGGAGCCAATTATGCACAAAGGTTTCCGTCGTCAAATTATCTTTAAATCGTCGAACTATCGCGCAGCAAAGTTTTGATCCCATTGCGCAGCCAAGGTTTGATCCTATTGCGCAGGAAATGTTCTTGATCCTATTGCGCAGCGAAGGTGTGTTGCTCCAACATCGGGCGCCAGTATTTACGCGTTCAAAGGCAAAAGTATCGTTTATATACAACTCTCAGAAGTTAATAAATACCTTGCTTTGCACCATAGCGATGCAGTGTTCCTTGGCGACTTGTGCATCTTCAGGTTTCTCGATCAAATTTCTAAATACCGCCAAAATAATCCTCGTAACTTTTTCTTTAACAGAATCGCTTAAAATATCGGCTAAGATCGGAATAACGTTGAATTTGTTCATTTTCTCGGCGAGCAACGGATTAAACGTCAACACCCACAAGCAGAAGATCAGTTGGTATTGGACCTGCATTAAATAAATGCGTTTTGGTATACTTTAAATCATCTTCAGGTTTAAAATTAGTAAAAAAGTCACACATTTTTTACCTGGAAATTAACACGACCAGCCAAGACTGACAGTAGAGTGGAAATTCCATCTACAGAGACGAAAGCGAAGCGGTATTCGTCAATTCGAAGCATCATCTGCATACATCTACCGACGGATTGGATGTATTCATTATTCTAAATTCAAAAAAAGTTTATTAAATTATGCGACCATTACTGAAAAGTCTAGGTAATGTACTTTTTTTTTGTTAGTGTGTATGTGTAAGATTAAATGGTACGGAATAATTACATCAAATAGGTTAATAAAACTATACAGGACTTGTTGTTTTCTTTTAACTAATGAGAGATAGGAGCTGCCAAAAGATATAAGACATGATATAATTTTTCTACATTGAGAACTGGAAAATAAGGTGATTTCCACGGCCAAAAAAACTTTACCTTACATAGACTATTCTATTACTTAACATCAAATAATGTACTTACTCCCAAGACTTTCGAATGCATGTTCCTTTATTTTATTGAATTTTTAAGAAAATTATGTTTTTATTCCTAATGTTTTAACTTACCCGTATCTTTTTACCAATTACCAAATTAACAAACATGTACCATGCAAAACCATGCAACAATAATTAAATGAAAATGGCATGCAAAATGTTTAAATTTACCCCCTTATATGACAATTTTTACATAAATAGAAAACAAGCATCTCTCCATACGTAGACAACCGATAAATTCAATATAAGTCCTTTTAGCCTTTAAAAACGAAGGTAAAATTTCAGTGAATTACCCATTCTTTCATACTTCATGTAAATTACTTTTTAAAGCTAAAATCACATTCTTGAAATGACCTCTACGTTTACCTGATTTAACCACCCTTGACTCTCCCCTGTGAGCTGGCTCAAACAAAATGTTTGTCTTCCTTTGCCTTTGCTAACCAAAAAGTTCTTGAATACAGACATTCTTTATAGGAACACGTTTTATTTTTAAAGCTAAAATCATCAGAATGATAAAAAGAAAACAAACTCTTATTTAAAGCTTTTCAAGGCAAAAAGGACTTATATTCAGATTTATAAAAAATATATATGAGCCCAATTTAAATAATAGTAACATACCAAATTAAACATGCAATAAAATAAAAATAACCGGTATATCTTATACAGGATGGTTTTTATAACTGTTAAAAATATAGAATTATTTTTTACTTTCTTTTAAATACAAATTATACATACATATGATGTGGAATATATAAAAAATTATAATAAAAAATTAAAAACTGACGAAAAGCTTCATCTTTTTGGCTCCTTGTATACTTTCTTTCAGTAGAGAAAATATAGGGATAAGTATTTCTTGAATATAAAAAGCACCCTGCATATATTTAAATAAACGCTAATTTATAGAACACCCATTAGCACATCCACATAGAAAATGAGCATGGTTATCCCTCCTATAAATATTTCACACATTATACAAAATTATTACTATTTAAAGTAAGTCTGCATGTAAGCATCGAATATACAGTGTGTTCAAAAAAAGCGTGAAATTTATCAAAAACTGGACGAGAACAGAGCTATAATCTCCAAATTACCGAAGATACCGCCTAAAATTTGAGGCGAAACGTCGAACCAATGATAAAGCAGCAAAATTAACTTCATTTAGATTTCTACTAAATGGTGCCGGAGGAGAAAATCTATAATAATGTTCATAACATTCACGTTCAGCCAAAAAAAGTTTAGAAGCAATGCGTGGAAAGTCTACCCATGTAGAATACTAACAGGTAGAAATTAGTTGTAAATAAAATATGCCATTTGGTCTAAATCAATAGACCTCTTTTGTATCTGATGAGAAGACGTTTAGTTTTGCTATTCCAACATACTTTTTTTTAGACACTGTATATTGACGTCGATACATATTGAGAAAATGTGTTTATGTAAACTAAATGTAAAAAACTAAACAGAAACAATTTTTTTATTTCTTTCTGTTCAGTTTGAATGTGTGTTGTGAATACATGCTGGATGTAATCAATATGCAGAAATTTTTACAAACCATAAGCCAAATATCGACCAATGGCAACCTACCAATCAAAATAGGAACTTAAAAATAAATCTTAAACAATTTAAATTTTTTGTTTAACTAGAAAGTATTTTTGCTTTCTTATGTTTAGAACAATATGCAGACTAGAATAAGTGACGTTGGCCATCTTTCTATTGTTGTACAAGACTTCAAATTCAAAAATTTATAACGATCGTTAGTTTAAAATATTTAGAAAGCCACGCTCTTAAAAAATATATATAAAATAACTACTTTCAATTTAACCCTAAAAACAAACAGCAGATCACGCATGCACTAATATTTAGTAATCTTTTTTAAACCAGTAACAAATAAACTATTGGCAACATTGCCACGAGGATATTTTTCAATATGGCCGATTCGTTTGGATAATATTTTGTTTTTCCTGAAACTTTAATTTAATTTTTTGTGATTTTGTGGTTAATTGACTAAAAAACATTTAATGATTAAACAGATACTTGGTAGTTTTATGTGTGCGGTGTAGTGGTCAGAAGATATTTCCAAGATGCCAAAATAAAAGTCACTAAATATTAGTGCAGACACAAACTGCCATTTTCAAAAAACCATAGTTATTTTAAAAACTTCATGAGGGCTGGCTTTAAAACCTAATTGGCCATAATATTACTTAAAGAAAACTTATACACCCAGCATGTTTTAGTGTGTATCTTAGGTGTTACATTGTATACCGATATCTCAGCCTCCGATAAGCCCTGTTCATCGAAATGTCTTTCCGTATAATGCTCTGTAGCCTGGCTCGTAAGTGAGTCCGCAGTCTGTGAAGCTGCTAAAGCGTCATACTAAAACCAACCGATTCATATTGTGACAATGAAGTTCACCGATGGTACACTAACAACGTCTTATTCACGATCCATCCTGCTGTACAGCTAGCCATTGTACGTCGAAAATTATTTTTGTCGTATATTTGAAAAATTTAAACATACATATTTATTTTAAGTTTGTTGTTTATCTCCATAAATAACCGAGTAGTAAGACATCATAAAAATTATTAAATTTTGAGAATCACCCAACCCTAAACCCTCTAAACCAATCAAGTTGGCGTGGATTTGATTGTGCTATTAAATTAAACACAAGAAAAAAACCAGAACCAAACTAACCAGAACAGGGCACTAATCTTGTTTTTTTATCTCTTACCGTTTCGTCTACAGCTTGTAATCCTAACAAAAAAAACACCCTGTAGAGCAAGATGAATTGTGAAAAAGCGCCTTATTGCGGTTCACCAGTTTTTAGCAATCATTCTTATGATACCTTGGAATGGCGCATCAGAATTCCAGTGAAGACTATCCATCCACACTAATTTTAAAATATACAAGATTTAAGAAAATGCTGTTAAAACATTTAAGGTAGTTGTCGTGATACATTATTATCAGAAAAATTTAGATTCTGCGCGCTGTAAAAGTCAACGAGCTTGTAGTTAAGTGGTCCATAACTTTTATGCAAAACTGTACCCGTTAAGACGATTACTCATCACGAATCCTATCACATATTTTTGTTTTAATCCGGCAACATCGCTTATGCACCAGATTTATTGGAGCCTGAATAATTGTGGTGCAGTGTACAGTACAGAGTGGCTTTCCAGTGACGCAAATAGAGCGCTCCCGAGTAGCTCAGGAGCATTTCGTTCTACTTTATGGCGTTCCAGTGACGGAAAGTGTTATGCACCTGAGCTACTCCGTTTTTCTTTCCCCTTGCCCCTCATGCACCAACCCCTCTTTTGATTTTTGTGTTTCAAACGTGTTTTTTATGGTTAAGGATGGATTTTTTAAATTATTTATTTAAAATAGAATTAGATATTAAAAAGAGATTATTATTATAAATCCAAGAAAGGTTAAAAACAACGGAATATTAAAATTTCGTAAAGTATCTCTCTTTCCTTGTCTAAGGATGCGTTCCAGTGACTAACTTTTTAGAGCAGTTCAAGAGCTTCAAGCCCTGGAGCGTGACGACAAAAATTTTCGTCACTGGAAAGCAATCCAGATCAATCCGTAAATACACAGTATTTTCTATTTACATTTTTATCCATTTGAATTTTCACCATAATTAATATCTATATTCGCTTACAGCGTTGCCAAGTTGTTCCTGTCCGACTCGCTAGTATGTATTTTCTTATAAATTGTTGAACTTTTAAACCGTTTTTTATTAATATAATTAGATGGTCAAACATTTTTCTTTTTTTTTTTTTAACTCACAACAAATATCCATTAAAAGACCGTAGTTTTTTGAAAATATTTGACAGCTTTTTTTATAACGTAGAAACGGATACAGAACTACAAAGAGCATATACCATCCATGTCAAATATTCAATTTTAAACCGAATTTATCTCACATTATAGCGGTCAATCAACTTCAAATTTTAAGGGTAATTGTATTATAATATCTTTAATACCTACAAAAAATATAGGATTTTCTGACGGTACTTCTATACCACAACAACTACATTAAGAGCAGATTTTATATCTGAAAATGTGAATATGAAAATTATAAAAGCATGGGTCCGAAAATGCTTCCTCTTCACAATACAGGGTGTTTAAATTTAAACTATTCCGTCTCAATAGTTTATTTATCAAACACCCATATCTAATATGGATTGCCTTGACTGGAAAATGATTAATTTTTTATTATCACCATTTTTTGGATTGTTTAAGCGCACATATTGAGAGGCCTGCAACCTAAGAAAAACCCAACAGAACGATGACTATCTAAACACTTAAGGACATCTGGATATTACACTCGTATGAATGATAAACTTATCTGAGGCCCACATGAAAGACAGGTCTCAAAGAGATAGTGCTATGATGAACAAAATGGATAACATAACCATAGTGTGTATTCCATTTAAAATATGCTATATTACTATCAAGCTTGACATACTAGTTTGCAAGTTTAAACAACTTAGTATTTAAGGTCATAACAAAGTTTTTAATAACAAACACTTAATTTGAATAAGCCTGTATACAGGGTGTACCGAAATTAATGCATCAAATTTCAAGAGCATATTCTACGTCGAAAATAAGTCCTAGATTCCTATATAAACATATGACCGGAAATGCTTCCCGTTAGAGATACAGGGTGTTGAAATTCTAAAATATTTTTTTTTATCATAACTTTTTAACCGCTCCGGATATTTAATTGGTATTTGGTACATTGCTTACCAGCAGCAAAAGACATTTTTCTGTGTAAAATATAAAAAAATTGCCAGTGACGCCCGTACCATATTTGTATGGATTATTTTTCAAAATAAATGGTACGTCACTGGTTTTTACTAAAATAAAAATTATTTTTAAAATCCCCATTGAATTTGGAACAAATGTGATCTCTTGACTTTTCCCCAAACAATGCATATTTTTCAAATAAAAATTAAAAACCACTTTGATGCATGGCAAATTTGCAAAAATAATGACAAAAATGTTAAACATAAAACCTAAAATTTCCAATTATTTTTGTGAAGTTTTTATTAACAAATTCGACATGCATCAAAGTGGTTTTCATTTTTTTGTTTGTAACTATGCATCGTTCGGGAAAAAGTCAAGAGATCAAATTTGTTTCAAATTCAATGGGGATTTTAAAAATGATAATTATTTTAGAAAAAAGCAGTGGCGCACCATTTTTTTCTAGAAAAATAATCTATACAAATATGGTACGGACGTCACTAGTATTTTTTAAAATATTTTACATAAAGATATACAGAGTGATTCAAAAATCGATCAAGAAACTTAAGGGGGTGATTCTACTTGACAAAATAAGGGTAGCGCTTCATATAATTTCTTTTAAAATGTCATTCGTTTTCGAGTTACAAGCCGTCAAAGTTTAATTTTAATTTTGTTTTTCGCCATATTGCATTTATATTTTAACCAATCCAGTTGATATTTGACACACAAATCGAGCTTTGCAGATTCTAAAATTTTAAGACAAAAGTCCTTTTTTAAATATGCCAGAGGGCACTTTACCTAAAACTTAAAATTTATTTACATCATAACTTTTTATTTTGACAGATATCGCAAAAGCTGGGGGCGCCATTTTATATACAATGAAAAATTTAAAAAATAAGATACTCTTTATTAAAGTCGATAAACCTCACCTTTAGGCACCAATAGACATCAAAGTTTTCATCAATTTCAATCAAACTACCTACATACATACACGGTGTCCAGTAACTCAACTGACAAACTTAACCAAACGATTCTACAACAAAAGCAAGAAAAAAACTTTATATAAACATGTGTCCTAAACGGTGTGTTAAATATTAAAAAAAACTTTTTTGTTTTTTGTTTATATGAAGTTTTTTCTTATTTTCTGTTGTAGAATCGCATCGTAAAGTTTGTCGGTTGAGTTACTGGACACCCTGTATGTATGTAGGTAATTTGATTGAAATTGATAAAAACTTTGATGTCTATTAGTAGATTGTTTATATGAAGCTCTACCCTTATTTTGTCAAGTGAATCATCCCCTTAAGTTTCGTGATCGATTTCTGAATCACCCTGCATATCTTTTGCTGCTGTTAATCAATGTGCCAAATACCAATTAAATATCTAGAGCGGTTTAAAAATTATGATAAAAAAAGTTTTTTTTCTGAGAAATTTAACACACTGTATCTCTAAAATAAAGCGTTTCCGGACATATGTTCATATAGAAAACTATGGCCTATTTTCGACGTAGAATATGCCATTAAAATTTGATGCATGAATTTCGGAACATCCTGTATATTTTGCCTGTCTTAGCACTATTCTTCTGGAATCTCGCACTATGTAGGAATCATTTTAGACTCGATGGTCAATAAGATTATATCAATAAAAAGTGCATAAATGTCAATATCCGGTTCTAAATAATGTTTAGTTAAACACCCACACTCAACATCATATAGGTTAGTAATGTTCGCTAAAATACACTCATCAGCACAACATTGAACGTTACCACATCTCGCGCGATCACTATACCTCTTGCGCAACTTTAGCGGCATCTGCCAACGACATACCAAACAAAATGCTGTTCGTCCCCGAGATAATGTTGTAGCAACCTTTCATCGGTTTTCTCGGTACGATTTTCGCGCTCTGTATCTTGTTTTTTAGTTCCTATAGACGGGGACAATGGTTTTTTTCTATCTTCCTTTTTTTAATAAAAAGATATGGTGTAGTTTTTTGTTTAAGTATATTAAAAATAAAATTAAGGTTTCAGCCGTTTTACACAAACGAGGGTTAAATCCGAAATTAATTTAAAAAATTTATAATACTGGTTATGACTATGGGGACCTAGAGGTTATGACATACATACATACAAATAACTAAAGAACTAAAGTAAAGTCTCTCCGCTATCAGCGCGAAACGCCCAACGCCCGAAGATATCCGACAACGGATGTCCCTTGCATCTCGTCCCCGCTGCCAAGATTAGAAATATTTATGAATTTATAGACGCGGCATGTGTTACTTAGTTCCTTTTTTAAAGCGTATGGATCAATTAAACGGACAGGAAAATAAAAAGTTTGTTTTATTGAATTGAAAACCTGCTTAGGATGGGGTTCGCCTTACACATCTACCAGTCCCACTGAGCCCAGCATGAATGAAAGGCTTTTTATTAATAAAATTAATTTTGGCTATCAACTATGTACAACCAGTTCCGCCGGAGTTCATCTAATTCTTCCAGGTGCGGGAGAGAAGAAAGGCGTTAGAAATCACCCTAGAATGTAAAAACTCGAAAACCAAAAGCTATAAAAGATCTTCATTTAAATTTTGGGGATAATATTTCCCACTAATTTTATCAAAATTCTTGATTGTGTAAAACGACTTACATAAGAAAGAGATATTTTAACCATATTGTTCATTAAAACTATTGTAATATTTTTTTAAAAACATACACCAATATCTTGAATTATTTTGATATTTACAGTTTGGTTAGATTTTGTTATTCAAACAGAAATTTTTGGAAAATTAATAGGAAAGAAAAGTTAGATAATAAGACGTTAGTGTTTAAATTGTGATGTAAAGAGAAAACGCAAAGGCGTGAAAATCAGAAGACAGCATTAGAGAGGAATGCAATTAAAAAACAGAGGTATTTTGCATCAAAGTTTCATATGATTCATTTTAGATTTATTTTTATTGAGTTTAATTTAAAAATAATAATAATAACAATAATAATTTAAGGTAATAAATATTGAGGAAAACAGAAATACTCTGCAAGATGAGTTATTAAAAAAACAAGCAATTTAAACATGTTTTAGTAAATCAAAAATTACTTTAAAATATTATTTATAGTTAACTGAAGCCTGGTGCTCCAACTATCATATTTCTTCCAAGTTCTTAAGCATTGGTTAGATACAGTCAAGCATCAGCAAGCATTAGTAACAAAAACAAAGCCAAATATAAATAAAAATGCTTGTTTTTGCCAAAAAGTATGATAAAAATACATGTTACAGTAGTTTTCAATTTTAATTGAGTAGAAACAGGTAATTTAAAAAAAAGCAATAGAAGAATTATTTGCAAGATCACACAGTGTGTTTAAAAATATAGCACTGCCAAACAAATTTGGTTAATATTCAATATTTTCAGAAACAATATTTCAATACGGTTGTTAGTTGACACAGTGGTTTCTTTCTCCTGCTATTTTGATTATTATTTAATGTTGTGTTTTTGTTTTGTCTATAATATGATATTGCTTGTTATATTTTTAGGGTGATAATTTATAGTGACTTTTGTTAGGGTTGTAATTTAAAATGTATAGTTTGTATTATATTAGCATTATTTATGTACTAAATTTAGTTTAGGTATTAAGAATTTTTTGTAAATTTCTGTATTTATAAATGGAGCTATTCTGTAAATAAATAAATAAATAAATAATGTTTTTTGGAGAGTTACAAATATTTTTCAGCTTTTCATTTATTGAATGTAATTTTATCTTTTTTAGCACAATCTAAAGAATGAATAGCATTTAATGTCCACAAACTCTAATAATGAAATTCTAAAAAAGTGCTTTACTTTGACACACTGGAATTGCTGCTCCAAAAAATATATCATACTATTTTTATCATACATTTGACAATTTAAAAACTGTAAAGACTACTAAAAATGCAATAAAAGTCAATAAATCAAATAAAAAATGGGTCATGCAAAGACAATTACATCCTTCCTACCTGGGACTTAAGCTGATCTTTCAACCAAGTTAGGTAAAAGTGTAAGTCAGACCTCTCCATGGGCGTCTGAGACCAGCAAGCAATTTTAGCAATAATTCTTGAGGTCATGTTGGTTATAAACCCATCCTGACGATTCAGAAGATTCAAAAAGGGTCCCCAGACCGACTCCTTCTTTTTAAGGCATACTCGTGGAAAATTTCCACACGACTACGATCCTCCTACAGCACAAATAACCCATTATAACTTTTTAAATATTACAATAATATTTGCATTAAGAAAATTTAAATAAAAACTTGGCCTTACTTGTAACATGTCATCAACCAAAACAAGAATATACTGCAAAGTTTGGTCCTTCGAAACGTGGCCGAGAAGATTCAAAAGAGTCTGGGCAGCTTGGTGTCTGTCATTTTTCAATAGGGCACTTTTTTTCTGACTATCAGTGACATCAAAAGCTACAATAAAATTGTAGTCTTCTTGAGAGATCATTTGGGACCTAAAGACAAGAAAAAAATCAGCTGCAGTCTTCACAAAATATTTTTTAAACTTATATACTGCTGTCGAATGGAAAAACACCATATGCAAATAGGCTTATAATAGACACTTACAGTGTTTTTCTGTTGGAGAACAGTATAGCACATATTCACACTTTTTTCCATTTTCTTTAAAAAAAAAACTGTAATTGTCTAGAAAGTTGTGGCAATGCCTATTTTGACCAATTTTGGTAAACAGGGAATTCTTTGAGGCTCTGATTCAAATCTAAAAGAATTTTTAATCAAAAATGTTTAACTTTAGGTGATAATACATTATAAAACTGATATTTTTTAAATTCTACCCTTTAAAAACCTATTTTTAATTTATTTTAGACTTTTTTCAATTAAATTGTAAAGACTGAGTTAAAAAATGCCACAACCACGCTGCAAACATAGTGCTTTATGGCCCACTGCAATTGAAATGATGAGAAGTGAAACTTTGCAATTTAATGAAAAAATGGGTGTAAAATAAATAGAAAAAAATGATATTTTTATGGGTAATTGTAATTAAAATTAGGCTTAACTTTCATTTTCAGATTTCAAAGTTATGGTTTAAAACGTTGTTTAAGAATGTTAAATACAAGTAAACTTACTGGAAGTAGGACTGCCAGTTAACCCGCTGGTTACGAATATCTGTAGCCTTTTGTTGCAGAACACTAGTGGCAGCAAGCATATCTGAAATACAATTGATCATATTCAAAATGTATTTTTGTTCTACAGATTAAAATGTAATTTAACCAAAAATGAATGCAAAATTTAGCAATATCCTAGATCCAAAAATAGTTTTTCAGGCAATGTCAAACTTTTGTAAATATACTAAAACAATGTTGCCTTGTTATGTACACAAAATAACTGTAATCTAAGTGGAAAAACTGATTTTTATTCATTATCTCACCTTGTTTAACAAATTAACACTTTATCAACAATATTTAGTCAAATAAAGACATAAAAGTACCAAAAAGGTATTTTCTTTACATTAAAGCATATAATTATAAATCGATTCTTAAATTAATCCTTTAAAATAAGAAAAACTACTTGACTTGGCATCATCGTTGGTCCTTTGTAAACACAATCCACCAGTTTGTGTGAAAACGATTTTAATCTAGTCACGTGAAAGGCGGTCAAGGAATTACGCCTATTTTCAGTGTTTTTATCGTAAAAATATATTATAAATACGGTAAATTAATAAAATATGAATTAAATCATTAAATTCAGATTTCAATCCCAAAAATACGGCTACAAAACAGGTAAAAAACACTTAAAACTAGGCATAACTACCCAAAAACAAGGGTGTAGTTTCAATTATAAATTTCTTACCGATTTTATCATCGTCCAAAGAAGTTATTATTTCTTTGATTTTAGGGTCAGCCCCCGCTAATTGTCCTGCCATGGTTTGGTCACTTCTCTTTAGGAAAAACCTTAAAACTCCCAGAAAAATTACTTCTGAAAAATCGTTTGGAACATAAAAGTCTTGTGATATTTGACGTGATAGCTCCTCCTCCTATCAGCTGACAGTGACAGATGTCACGTGCTTGTGAGAGAGACCGATAATTTTTTTGTTGTGGTGGTATTGAGAGGCGGGAAATTTAAATATGGAGCTGTGCGAGCCGAAACCTAAAAATATTGTAGGTTGTCCCCGTATCAGCCCCTTCCAGTAATTTTAAAGAAAGATGGAAATTTAAAACAAATTCATGCAATATTCAATGGGTTTAGCGTTGTTGTGAACGACGAGGAAGACATGAAAACTCTAATTTCAATGGGATACTTTGGTAAAGCCAATTTTTCTCGGAGCTACCCCCAGTTCTCCAAGCAAGATAAGCTAAATATAATTCGTAAAAGGCAGTTTGAAAACAGGAAAAAGTGTTTTGAGTCATTTCAGTGTAAACCTAGACCTGATAAAGTCATAACTGTGCCAGATAGTGACTCTGACAATGAAGATTACTTTACCAATTTGCAACCAAAATATGAAATAGACTACTCAGGGCTTAAAGGAAAACGTATGGTTAGGCCTGGAGGAAGCATTTTTCTTACCACAGCAATAAAATGTCTTCAAGTCAGTTATAAAGGTGAAGTTATGGATTTAGAAAAAATGTGGACACTATTTTCAAAGTTACAACCAAATTTTGTGAGAAACTATATTGTTTATTACTACTATAGGGCTAAAAATTGGGTTGTTAAGCCTGGAATTAAATTTGGAGGGGATTTTCGTAAGTCTATTTGTACATATAAATATGAGCCTACTAGGTATGTAAAAAAATTAAAGAATTTTTTATTTTTAGTGCTTTATAAACAAGGTCCACCTTTTTATCATGCTTCCTATGTAGTAGTAATAGAAGTTATCAATGAAAACAAAGAACAAATCGGCTCATTGACCCATCGATCAATGGATAATGTTTCTATAACAGCCTTAAATAGACTTTGTGAGACAGCCGCAAAAGTAAGGTTTTTTTTGTGTTTGAGACTTTGTATTAACTAAAACCATGAATATTTTATAGGAACTACTTATCTGTAGAGTTATATGGCCATTAAATAAGGAAATTAACTATAAAAATCTAGGAAACATTCAAATTCAAGAAACCCTTGTAAGAAGGTGGATTTCCTCTCAGGAACGGGAAGATTCTTAAAAATATAACCACTTCTTAACCATAACAATATATTGTACATAAAATTAAATAAACAACTAAATTTTAGGACACAATTGTATACTCTTATAAATACAAACTACATATTGGAACCTATCCTTGTTGAAGTTTGTTGCTGCTGCTCGGCTAGTCTCCTTTTTAAAGGTATTCCAGTCCTTCTATAATCACTTCTTTCCTCCAAATACATTTTTGTACAGTACTCTTTGAATGCTTCATCAGTATACCACTTGGTTAGGCATTCCCTTAGTTTGCTATTTTCTGATCTACATTTCACAACCATGAGAAGGTTGTTTGCTTTGCAACATTCGGTAAAAGCTTCTACTTCTTGCGTACACTTCTCGGTACGTGCTATGTCTCGCATTTTTTCGCGATCATAACATCGACTTCTACCTTACGAAGAGATTTGTCATCAGGATCACCTAAAAATGTTTTATGAGAATACTCTGTGTACTTATATAGAGATTATTTAAATCTACCTAAGCCATGGGGACCTCCACCCAATTTTGGGGACAAAACTGTTGGAATTGGTGTTGGGGACATGTTTACATAACATAACCACAACCACAATTTTTTGACATTTCTTTAACCTCAAAAATAACAATCTTCGTTTTTATTTGGCAGTCGCCGTGCAGCAACACCAAAACATTGATTGCTGCTGCCTATCGGGGGTAATTGCCAGCTCACTCTAGGTAACGCGTTGCTTGACTTATCCCTTAGAGCATATACGTACTAGAGGCAGGCTTGACACTTTGCTTGATTGATTAGGCAAAGTACGAAATAAACTGGCAAGCAAGCGAAGTGGAAAACTAGTGGCGGATAAAGTTTTTAAAGCCCTTACAAATTAAACATTTTAGAGACAAGTGGTGCCCAACAGACTCCATAAATTTCCCAAAGACCATTCCACCGCCACTAGAATTTAAAGTGCGTTTCTGTATTGATTTACGCAGGTTTGCAAGATTGCTTTTGACATTGACTAACCTCCTGGCAGCCACATCACTTGACCTACCATTTCAGTGCGCGCCTTGCCTTAGACTTGATATTGCTGGTACCTTTTTCTTACATAATAAGCTGTTCTCATTACATTGCGACTGCCTCTACATATATATGCAAAGAGTGAACTTTGCGTATATAAAGACATGCTTTAGGACAAAATATACCTCAAGGGGTTGCTCAGACTCCAACTAATCGTGATACGTTAACGGAACTGGCGAATAGCCTAGAAGCAACGCCAGAATAAGCATTAAAGAAATTACCGTAGATATAACTCTTTTATAATTTTATACGATATTCGCCGGACTCCGGACGGATAAGTCGTTTTAATTTAAATGTTCGTTTAATTGTTTAAAAATTTTATAGTTAACGCAAAAATCTGCTTTAGCTATAAAAAATTTAGGAGATTAGCACGGAAATGGACGAAGTTAATATTTCTAATTTACTTCAAAACATACCAATACAAATATCAGGCCCAAAAAAGAGGAAGATGATCAAAATTATTCAGACCTCGATGCCTCTGATGATGATGCAGCCCCTTCAGGTTTATTTATTTTCTTAAATTTTAATAATACTATTTTACTTGTTTTTTTGTCATACAAAAACCATTGTAATGATTTTGTGCTTCAGGATCAATGAAGAAACCAAAAAGAATTATGACTAGACTAACCCCCATTTACGTGGTCTTATGGGTGAAGCTAATCTACGGTTTGCCAGAGGTGAAGTTGAATTAGCTAAAAAGATGTGTTTCGAGGTCATAAGGCAGGCGCCAGATGCATATGAACCCTATTTAACATTAGCTCAAATGCATGAGAATAATAATTTTAAAAAATATAAAGGTATAATATAAAAATTTAGAAAGTACTAAAAATTGTTAGTAATTTTTTCCCTTTCTTTTAGGTTTTTTAATGTTAGCGTGTCACTTACAACCATCAAATGAAGATATCTGGTGTCGATTAGCTGAGCTGGAACTGCAAGAGAATCAGATTTCTGCAGCTTTAAATTGTTACTCCAGAGCAATTAGGGCACATCCTAACAATGTAGAGCTGCATATGAAAAGACTGAAACTGGTTCAACAAAAATGTATGTACCTCTAATAAGTATAGTCCATATACGAAGTTGCCAAAGTCAGACACATTTAAAAAATTACTAGTTTGAACAAAATAAGTTTTGGAATAAATAATATATATTTTTAGTACCTGATAGGAAAAGGGCTATTTTAAACCTTAAACTGAATATGGCCAAGGCTCTCCCTGTATCCAAGCATGAAGAAATAATGCAGATTTGTAGTGAAGTTGCTAAAAACATTTTGTAGCAAAAAATTATAATAAGGCAATTGAAGCACTTAGAGTGTCTATAAGGAGAATACCAGAAAAAATAAGCCAGGATGTTTTAAACATGATGCTGGAATTACTTCTGTTAAGTGAGAGGTACATACCCTTATTAAAAGAGTCAAAGTGATCTTTATAGTTTTCAAAATAATTGCAAGGCCAATAAATATTTTTCACTGGGTGACCCAGGATGTTGTAACCCCCCACTTTTTGTAATTTTAAAGAGAGACTAATAAAAATTTTACAGTATTATAAGAGTATAAATTAACAATTTTTGTCATTATCATGACCTCAAAAATCTTCCGGTTTAACCGGAAGTACCATAAACTTTTTATTTTAAATATACATGCCTATTTTACTTTCACAGGTAGTGACATATTCGATTTTCTTTAATAAATTACTAAGATTTCGTAATTTCAGTTTTTAATGTAATTAATGAGAAAAATCTAAAATTTGACAAACATTTTAAATGGAAACACCCCTATTTTACTTTATTTTTAAATTCTACACTGAAATCTCTTTCCAATGACATATTACAACATATTGTTTATTTTCATGACGGCGGCCATAGATCATTTATTGACGACAACCGAATAAAGGAATTCTTTAATAAATGATCTATGGCCGCCATCTTGAAAATAAACAATATGTTGTGATAGTCATTCGAAAGAGATTTTAGTGTAGAATTTAAAAATAAAATAAAAAAGGGGTGTTTCCACATAAAATGTTTGTCAAATTTTGATATTTCTTTCATTAATCACATTAAAAACTGAAATTACAAAATCTTAGTAATTTATTAAAGAAAATGGAATATGTCACTACCTGTGAAAGTAAAATAGGTGATACTTTTATTTTCACAGCCTACCTAGCAGGAAAATATATTCAAAACAGAAATAATGGCGGCACTTGATTTTTTTTAAAGTCTTCTCTGGCCACCATTTTAAAAAGGAACACCCTGTGTGATATATTATTGAAAATGGAATTTTGTACAGAATACAAATGTAGTAAGAAAAGTAGGTACTTGTAGTTAAAATAAGAAAGTTTATGGTACTTCCTGTTAAACCGGAAGTGATTTTGAGGTCATGATAATGACGAAAAAATTTAATTTATGCTATAATAACACTAAAAATTTTTTATTGGTCTCTTATAAACTACAAAAAAATTGGGGGATAACAACATCCTGTGTCACCAAGTATATCATTTAACTTAAATTTTTTTGAATACAATTTTTTTAGGTTTTCAGAGTGCTTAGATATTTTCACACAATTTTGTGGTTTCACTTTTGATGTTACTGTTGGAGAAGACATGTCTATAATTATTAATTCCTACAGTATTCCAGAAAATTTACATGTAAGCCTCCTATTACTATTACTATTACTTCTTACTTGAAATTTAGAATACATACTAGAAATAACAGACCAAATTTAAACAATGATATAGAGACAGCTGACTATGATTACTAACTTTAAAAAAGAATAATAAAAAGTTAGTTACTATATGTTTTAGATGGATCTTAAAACAAAATTTATCGTATGTCTCATCAGACTGCAATCATACCATCTTGTTGAGAACTTAATTCAAGATATGATAGAAAATGATGACATTGAGATACATGGCATGCTCTATTTTGACATAGCCGAGGTACTTATGGCTTCTGGCTATTACAAGGAGGCACTTCAACTTCTTCTTCTACTAGTGAAAAGCAATAATTATTCACTAGCTGCCATTTGGTTAAAACATGCGGAATGTCTGACACATTTGGAAATGTTTGATCAGGTAAGATCATTTAAAGGCAAGATATGGGTTTTAAACGTTTTTATTTTTCTTTTTAATAATTTTTTTAAATGAAGAACATTTCAAGAATATTGTGTAAACATTTGAGATGAATCAGAGCAAAATTAAGAAAGGTACGGTGGTTTAAGTAACCTATCCTTGTTTTTAAGCATGAATTAACCATAGGGGTATGTAAGTTAAGTAAATTATGGCTTACACCACTGATCTCGATGGATTGCCAATGTTATAACCTGCGCGAAACAAAAGTTACATTTCATGGGCGAAAAAACCGGTTTGTGCGCAAGCAAGTTGAGGGTAAACGCACCTGGCGCCAAACAAACTATCCGCATTATCGGAAAGAATTTGTCGATGGCGTCCTGGTTTCCTGTTTGAAGTACGGTAGCTAATGAGCGTGACGGTCAGACCTCGGACGAAGGGTACGAGGTGCCGGTGTTGCCACGGCTTTTAAGTGCGCATGTTCGTCCACCCATTCATTTGATTACTGCGCGAGGTCGTAATAATCCAAAAATGCTTCTTGCCCCTGCGGATCTAAATGTAGGTTATCCATTTTTATTTACACACACTGTATTACTTTTCCTCTTTATTGGTAACTTTTAGGCAATAGAGGCCTATTTCACTGTAATATCTATGGCACCCAACCATGTAGATGTTCTGTATCCTTTAGCTATGTTACTATTAAAACAAGATAGGAAAAAAGAAGCTTTGGAAGTTTTGTCACAAGATTTAAGGTGAGTAAACCCAAAAAATATATATGGAAAGGTAGCATTGTAAAATGAGCAGAATTTAATAATTTTTGCTTAAAATATAGTGCAAATTTGATGCCATTTGATTATTTATAGTGCCAAAATTAAAATTTGAAGCTCTTCCCAAGTACCGGAAAAACGGTACACAAAAATCAACTTTAAAAACAAAATATATGAGTAATCTTAGGCATCCCTAATTAGTGCTCAGTGAGTCCTAGTAATATGAGAGAAGTACAGAAACTCAATTGAAATCATCGAACGAGCATGATAAACTAACGAAACTGATAAATTCACTTATGACAAAATGGTAAATGAGTGTTAAAATTTTAGAAAGTTATTGAGGATACTGTTTTTTGACAAAATGGTGAACGAGTATAAAAATCATTGATGATAAAACTGATGTTGTTATCTTTAATTTGTGGTCATTTTGCGGAATTTAGGTAGAGTTCCTTTAAGCTATAGTCAGACGGTCATCCAGAAATTTCACATTGGAGAGTTCATGGTTAGTTCTGGTTAGTATTTTTTTATTCCTTATTAAAGGGAACTAAAAAAAATAATTAACAAGAACTAACCATGAACTCTTCAATGTAAAGAGTTTGGCATGACCGTCTGTGACGCTTAAGATTTTATAAATTTTATATTCGTTCACCATTTTGGCAATATCATTGTATCTAACCTCAATAACTTTATTTCTATTATTTTCACACTTATTTACCATTTTGTCAAAAATGAATTTATTTGTTTCATTAGTTTATCGTGCCGTTTCGATGATTTCAATTAAGTTTCTGTACTCCTCTCATATTACCAGCACTCACTTGTCTGCCCAGTAGCGCGAAAGGGGGACC
>JACEGR010008294.1:0-38689 GCA_014170235.1 Listronotus bonariensis
CTCATTACCTTTTTTGTCTTACAAATAATAAATGCACCAGTTACTTATGTCACTCATGACACATATGTCAAACTATTTTCAGTTTGAGATTCCAAAAGCACAAAATTTAGTCATTTCTTATTTAAATATTAGTTAGTTTTTTGCTTTTATTTTTAAGTTCTTTTTAACTTGACAACGGTGGCAGACTTGCCACCGAAACGTCGTTTTTAATTCGAATTTTTGGGTTTTTGGGGGTTTTCTTTTATTTTGTTTCAGGCGACCGGCAAGTTCATAGGGGTCAATAGGGCTGAACAGGGTCAGCTCGTATACCCCGGGACCAGGACCGAAGCGGTCCCATTCTTTCCAGGCGTGTACCTAACAAAAAGACCATCCAATAGATGAATCCGCCTAACCAATATAGAGCATATCTTCATATTATTGTATTTCAAATTATGTTCAATACGTTTTTGATACTATTTTTTTGGTTTGTGAATGAGAATTTTTATTCTTCCCACAATAAAGCTTTATTTAATTGATTGATTGATTGATTCGATTTAAATAAGGTATATCTTTTTTGGAAAAAGATAAAAAGTCAAAGCAAAATGTGAAAATGGTTATCCTGTATAATACTGATTAACTGTACAGTCATTTACCTATGGAAAAAAGCATTAGTATGAATTAATTTAATTGCCCAAATATAATTGATATTGTGGCAACCGTTCAAAATATATAAATAAAATATATTTTTTGATTCTAACTTTGAAGGTCAATTACTTTCTAACAAAGCGCAATAGAACTTTTTTCACACGGCAAATTATTTTTTTATTAAGGAACATCACATATTGCAACTGCATTAAAAAAATTAAGCGCAGTCAGTCGTGCCCATCTGCTTTGCCAATGGGTATAAAAGGTGTTAAAATTGTCAAATTAAACCAATAAAATCAGTTTATTTTGACGGTTTTGACACTTGTAAAGCTCAACGGTAAAGCGGATAAGACCTAACTCACAGATTTTTAGCTTAATTTATTTGGTAAGTGTTAATTTCTACACCACTAAAATACATACATATGTTTTTTTTCCTAAAAGAGAGAATTATTTTATACTTGCTTGCAAAAATTAAATTAAGGTCAGAAATAGAAAATATCGAAAAAAATGTATAGACTATCCACGAATGGGGTTAACAAGCGGACAAATAAATAAAAAATTTAAGTTTTCGAAAAAAGTCATTCCTTATAAAAGTTTTTGCTTGCACAAAAAAAGGGTTCACGAAGGGAAAATGTTGATTTTGTATACAGGGTTCCCAAAAACTTAAAAACATGATTATTCTCCAAGAGTAAACCAATCTTAATTTTTAATTTTTAAGCAAAATATCATTTTGGAAATTTCTTTAGAATGGCATTTTGAATGACTTTATTAATGTTACAGTGGTATCAAAAAGTTTCATGAAACTGATTTTAAAGTTATCAAGCATTAATTATTGAACATTATTTTTTTTAAATAGTTAGTATTTAGTATAGTTAGGTATAGTTGTCCATCCGTAAAAACACTGTTTATAATAAATATCGATACATCATATTTTACATTTGTATTTTAAAAGTTTAAAAAATTATATGGTGAAACCTTGGAAAAAAATGGTATAGTAGAAACAAAGGAAATTAAGTTATTAAAAAAGGGAGAAAAATAAAAACGCGTGGTTTAAGATAAATAAGCCTAAAAGTAAGTAAGTAATAACCATAGCTTAACATAAATACCCCATTAAAGAGCATAAAGATGCTCAAATTAGCCGTAAACCATTAAATAGACCACAAAGCAAAGAAAAATACTACAGAAAAGGGAAACTTGTTGCATTTTTAAAAATAGGATCCTTAATTTTAAGGTATTGTTCCCATGCTTTTAAATTTTATATAATTATATATTTTACATCGATTAAAAAAAAATCACACATTAACTTATAGAGCAAGAGCCCGCGACGCCCAGACCTTCGTTATTTTATAAAACCTGAAAGTTTTTCTATGTGTTCCCCCAACACAGGTAAGAACGATCAGGGACTATAAAATATGGGTAGTGGTTACTTTGGCAGGTAACAGGTAACAAAGGTGTATAAAATAGTACCCCGAAATTGTTAAAGTATAAGCGTCAGTTTTCTGATATTTTCTTGGGAATAATATTAGAAATGACGTCATTCATTGCCAGACACTTAGTACGGTTGCAACCCCTTGCCAGACACCCCTAAAGTTTAATAAATTATAATTATACTTTCGTCATAGTATAAAAGCTGCATTTTATATATGTTACTTGGAGGACTATTAGAAGATATTACCTGAGTAGCCAGACAGTTTCAATAGTTTTTACATCTTGCCAGACACATTGAAAGTCTATCGTAGGTGCGAGAGCGAGGCATACATGTTCATGCGAATGCGAGTGAGATAGTGAGTATGGTCTATTGCGCACCTCTTACGGCGCAACATTTGTCATTTATACTGTAGGTTTTATGTGTTAAGTATGACTTATAAATAAAAAAAAAGATTTAGTAAAATTTTTATGCCTACAAATGATGAGTTTGAATCTAGCGGATATTGATTAATTTTTATAATTAAAAAAAAATAGGCAAAGTCTTGATAAATCGAGAAAATAAATATGCATATTTAAATAATTTAAAAATCTACAAATCGATTTCTTTTCTTTGATTTTTTTTAATTAATTATTTTTTTCTTTTCTATTATAAAAATTTATTAACCCCGGTTAAATTCACACTTATTATTAATCATTATTTTTATTTATAAATTATTCTATGATATTTCCGAGATTTGGTGATTTTATTTAAAAACTTGATTGTTTATTGGAAAGGAAATTAAAGAAGGGAACAGTAGTTTTAGTACTAAGAAATTCAATGAAAAAAATAGTTTTATTATGTTTAGTTATTTTAATTTCATTAATTAATTAATTTTCATCGTTGTTGTCGATATCTTCAGAATCTTCGTCACCACTACTCCAGTCCATGGCTTGATCATCTTCAATATTGTCTTTTTCTTCAGCTTCTGTAAAAGTTTAACTAAGTTAATATAATTATAAATAATAACAAAATCATGTACAATAATTTTAAATAATTATTACATACCTGATGGAGTTTTGAGAGAATCACTAACATAGCTTGGTAGCTGATCCCCTTCAAACCATTTAAAATGGTATTGGTTATTTTCCAAAAGCCAACCATTATTTTCTGGTTGATATGCAGTTGGATTTTTCAGATGAGCATTGTTCCAAATAGCGCAGATATAGTTTGCTCGCAGAAATTGCTGTAAAAGCTCGCTTTTAGAAGGTGGTAGACTGCTAGCATCGAAATTTCGCAATTTCTTCCGATCAAAAGCTTCGTTTACATCGGAGACCGTGTACGAATCGATGAACATCTGAAGTCGAGCAGCATTAACATCACTTATATCGCCGACATTGTAAATATTACATATAAATTTTTGAATAATATCAAAAACGTTTTGTTGCTCATCATTATCTTCAATCAATTCACTGCTACCGAACTTCATGAAAGCTTTCTGATATTCTTGACATTTTTTCAATATTTTATAAGGTTTTAATTTTCCCTTCCTGAAAAATGCAGGATTATAATCACATCCTGTGATTGCATGAAATCCGGGTAAGCTTTGGGAAAACGATTCTCCCAATTGTGCGTATATTTTTGTTAGGTCCACATATCTTAAATTATTTCCAGTACCCGTGAGTATCCAAACAAACGATTCATTTTTGAGGTGGTGCATATGACCAAGCATTATTGCAGCAATATCAGTATCAACACTTCTGATTACAATATTTGCTTGTAGACTGTGAATGAGATGGTTCCATGGTTGATTCGTCAGGAACCACCGGTGTGGCTGGAAAGTCATTGTCTGTAGTTTCACTAGCTGATTTTTTTTCACTATTTTTTTCAGAATTTACAGGTTCAGAAGAAAAATATTTTTTCATAAGTCCTGTGAATGCCTTATAGCATTCCCGGTGATAACCACTGTCTGTCCATTCATTCGGCAAAGTAATGTTTTTATATTTAAGGTTATGTTTTTTTCTAATTTTTAAAATAGTCTGACATTTTTTTAATGTTTCCTCCGAAAACAATATTATTTTTCCACTAGTTTCTTTACAAATAAAACAATTTAATACGTCTCCCATAATAAGATTTTTCTAAAACTGCACCACGTTTATTTCACAAAAAATAATAAAACGTAAACTGAACGTATAATAGTTCAACACAAAATACTAAAGTATAAACGACAGATGTTGCGCCGTAAGAGGTGCGCAATAGACCATACTCACTATCTCACTCGCATCCGCATGAATATGTATGCCTCGCTCTCGCACCTACGATAGACTTTCAATATGTCTGGCCAGATGTAAAAACTATTGAAACTGTCTGGCTACTCAGGTAATATCTTCTAATAGTCCTCCAAGTAACATATATAAAATTCAGCTTTTATACTATGACGAAAGTATAATTATAATTTATTAAACTTTAGGGGTGTCTGGCAAGGGGTTGCAACCGTACTAAGTGTCTGGCAATGGATGACGTCATTTCTAATATTATTCCCAAGAAAATATCAGAAAACTGACGCTTATACTTTAACAATTTCGGGGTACTATTTCATACACCTTTGTTACCTGTTACCTGCCAAAGTAACCACTACCCATATTTTATAGTCCCTGATCGTTCTTACCTGTGTTGGGGGAACACATAGAAAAACTTTCAGGTTTTATAAAATAACGAAGGTCTGGGCGTCGCGGGCTCTTGGGCTATTAACACGATTTACATACCCATTAAAGACCGTAATGCCCATGAGACCAATTGATCATTGGATTTTAGGTACACCCCATATCCATTATTTAATTCAATAAAATTTTCAATTCTTTTTTCGGAACCAGGATATTTCGGTGGCCAAATATTATTTGTTATTGGGATGTCAGCTATACTTATCTCTTTGATGTAGACATCGGAAGACGGGCTAAAAGCACAATAAAATACAATCGTTTTTAAAACTACTGAAGTAAAACGTATTAAATTTATTCAAATCTTTAAATAATATTAGTTCAAAGATACAAGGTGTCCAGTAACTCTACCGACAAAAAAAATAGGAAAAAAACTTAATATAAATATATTTGGTCCTAAACTTCTTAGTTTTTGAACTGCTGGGTGTTAAACATTAAAAAAATATATTGTTTTTTAGATTAAATTTTTACTAATTAAGATATTTTAAAAAATGGAAGATGTGTCCTATGTGTCAGACCAAATTTTTTGGCATACAAGAAAAAATTAATTTATGTAGTGTCCATAAGGGGTTTAAAATAAATAAAAAATAAAGAAAAAAATGGTACGCCATTGCATTATTCTAAAAAAAATACCTTCAACTTCTCGTGGTGGAAATTGGTAGAAATTAGTTTTTTTATGCCAATAAATGCCTTCTAATGCAAAGAAAACGGCTCTTAAATTTTTAAAAAGTATTTGAATTCGTATTAGAGCTATTATACAAAAAATGTATAATCAGTGGTTTCCGAGATCGTTTATAGGATACTCAAAATAACGTATATTTTATTACCTTATTTGGAGAGTGCACGATTTTTCTCTCTTTAAAGAATATATGGTAGCGGTGTCATCGACGACATCCAAATTAAGAACGTTTCTTAAAACATGTACTATTTTCGGATAAAATGTTTCATGAACGGCTAAAAACAGTGAAAAGGGCCTTTTTTGGTTCAAGGGTAAATTTAGCCTTTTAGTACGAATCAATCCATCTAATAGATTTTTTCCTGATGGGTCTAAGCTGTGTACAAAGATGTCATGTCCATGATCCTACAATATGAAATAGTCATATTAACATAAAAGTAAATGAATATATAGCTTGTATTACCATTTCACTTTTCCCCTGACAAAAGGGTACTTTTCTGTCTAAGTAACAATGTTTTTTAAATTCAGGGTGTTTCCTAACTACGGTACAAAACCTAAAACGGCGATATTTTATGTTCTTCTCTTTAAAGTTCCTATATGTCCGTCCTTGATTCATTTCAGAGATACAAAGCGTTAATTGATTTAACTGAAATTTGGTACACTCAGTTCATGTAGTAAGGCGCTTGTAAAGCTCTACCTAGATTATTGGGTCCAGTGGCGTCTCAGTGGGTACCACAGCCGATATTATTGAGAAAAAAGTACGTCACGGACTTTTTATGAGTTTTTATTTTTTATTTTTTTAATTAAGCAATTAAAAATGCAACTTCTTAGTCTCTTATATTCTCTTCGTATCTAGTGTTCATTTTCGAAAGAAAAAAATTAAACCAGTTGAATTTATTTTCAAAAATGTGTATAGACAACAAGATATAAGAAATAAAATTAAACACTGCACAATACAATGTGTCCCATGATAGGCGTTACAAGAGGACAAATGAACAAACATTTTTTAAATTTTAAATCGATATTTTGTGAAAACTTGTCGCATGGTATAAAATTAAGATATACAAATTTTTACTCCAATTAACAGTATACAGAGCGAGTTTTAACTAAAAATATGAAAAATGACGTAAAGTAAAGTACCGTTACATTTTTAAAAATAGAGCAAAACATGTTTTTGTATTTTTTTAACAGATTATTTAATAACACTTAAATACTCGACACGACGCCGACGGAACGAATTTTACAAATATCTTTATACTTAAAAAACGTTCCCAATAAAGACCATAAAATGTGAAATATCAAAAAAATTATTTTGGCGACGTTTCGCCTCTCTTTTGAGGCATTATCAAGCCATAAATTGTAATTACATAATAAAGAAAATAATATTTTAATCTTTAGAAGGACACATGATATGAAATGTTAAAAAATACCATAAAATTCTCTACTTCCTAACAATGAGAGAAGTTTATGGTATATTTTTAACATTCCATATCATGTGTCCTTCTAAAGATTAAAATTTTATTTAAAATTTAAATATTATTTTGTTTATTATGTAATTACAATTTATGGCTTGATAATGCCTCAAAAGAGAGGCGAAACGTCGCCAAAATATTTTTTTGATATTTCACATTTTATGGTCTTTTATTGGGAACGTTTTTTAAGTTTATATTTAATGACCGGGAACTAATACCATTTTTAAATATCTTTATAGTATTTATATTTTATTTAAAATGCTTCTTCTTGCCTAGAAGTTAAGTGCTAATGCGTAATACAAAAAAATGACAATACCTTTTTTTTACTTTGATGCTTTAACTTCACATTTTGACATAAAATTCAATTTTCTACAATATTTACTTATCCACTTTTACTATTTTTAGAAAAATAAATATACTTTATCTTGGACATTTTTTATATTTTTAGTTATAACTCGCCCCGCATAACACCAATCGGAGTAAAACTTTGTATTCCTTAGTTTTGTACCATTCGACCAGTTTTCCGAAAATGCCGATTTAAAATTTAAAATTGTTTGGTCCATTTGTCCTCTTGTGACACCTATCCTGTGACACACTGTATATTGCCTTAAAATAAACGATCACTGATGAATCTTGGTTTTTGGGTTTGGACCACGTCAAATTAAAATCGGTTACCGTCGAACCAAGATTCCTTAGTTTACCCAGGCCGTGAAAGCTTTCGTTCTATGCTATAAACGAGCAGTCTTGTAATTTATGGGAAATCATCATTTTTTTATTTACTAAAGTTGAAGTTGTTTATTTTTTAATTTTATAATAAATGTTGTTTATAAGTACTTTTTAGAATGATTTAAAGTGGCTTTAATGTTTTTCTCGAAAACGAAGCGAGATACAAAGAAAGTACCGAAAACTAAAAAGTTCCATTGTTAACTGATTAATTTAAAAAAACATATAAACGCTTGATAAAAAGTCAGTGGCGTACTTTTTTTCTTAATTATATTTTAATCTACAGTGTGTCCCAAATTGGACCTACATGTATTGATAACTCGGGAACCATTAGAGCTTTAGTGCTGGTTAAATTAGAAAAGTTTTAGAGAATTTAATTGAAAAATTAGGTTTCCTTTCAGATTTTATTTATCTTTTATGGTTTTTGAGATAATTAAGAAAAACCAAAATGGTGCATTTTTAACTTTTGCCTGTAGCTCTCTAGCAAACTACCAATTTTACGGTTTTAAGATTACTACATTATTATTAAAACATACTTTTTAAGGAGAATTTAATTTAAGTAAAAATATTTTTTTATATTTTACATTTTTAAAAAGGGCTCTTCAACAGCTTTTATTTGATGTATCACAAGTCTGGGATTTCAGATTGCTTAAGCTCTAAAAACGATAATTTTTGTTTATCTAATAGTAGGTTTAGACTAGACAGCGTTTTATAAAAAAAAAAAAGATACACATTCGAAGGGGCATCAATCTAACCATAGACATTTAAGATTCTTGGTGAGAAACTTGTTACCCCATGAATCTTTAGTGAGAGCGAAATTCAAAACTTATACAAAAAAGTGATGCTTTTTGGAAAAATTATTACTTTATAATATTTGATTAAACCGATAATAATTAAACACAACTGTAAAAAAAATGTATCAGTAAACAAAAAAATCACAGTACATGGCTTCCTCCATTTTCCACACATTTTTCGCATTTTTCCAACACCTTGCAGGTTACTCGGCGTAACGTGCTTCGGTTGATGGAAGCAAACACATCCGATACCCTGTGTTTTAGTTTCAGCCTAGTTTTGGGCGGAGGAAACTCGTACACCTCATTTTTGCGTGTTTCCATAAGTAAAAAATCAGGGGTGTGATGTCCGGTGATCTAGCTGGCCAAGCAATTCGCCCATTATTAGAGATTATGTTGTCATTAAAGGTATTTCTAAGGACCTCCATCACCTCCTTAGTACTGTGCGCTGGACATCCATCTTGCTGGAACCACAAAGGTGCATTTTAAATTACCTATGATGCCACACCATAGATTAAAGCCAAACCTTGTTTGTAGCCGTCTTACTTCTAAATTATGTGGATTTCCTGTATCCCAGAAGTGATAATTGTGCTTATTAAAAATTTCACAATTTGTAAACCGGGTTTCGTCTGTCCAGAGAACCTTGGATTGGAAATTAGATATCTGTTGACATTTAGTAATAAACCATTGACCCTGGACAATACGTGGTATATATGAATGAAAACGGTGTTTTTTTAAGGACCTATGCACAGATGACTTAGGAATTGTTGTCTGTTCTTTCACTTTTCTAACCGATGTTGTGAGATCATCTTTAACGTTTTTCATTATAATCGCCTCTCTTGCTTTATTATTTTTTGTATAAGTTTTGGGATTTGGTTTCACAAAAGATCCATAGGCTAACAAGTTCGTAACTAATAATCTAAAATGTCTTTGGTTAGGTTGTTGCCGCCCAGGAAATTGTTCTTCGTATGCAAATGCTGCAGCTTCTGTATTTCTGTTAGATTGAAAATACATTTCTAGCATATCCACCTTTACATCATTGGACTAACTAAGAGCCATTGTTGCAAATACTTAAAATAATCAAAACTTAAATTTTTGTTGAAGGCGTTTCTAAACGAGAAATAAGATGCACGCTAATTTTGACATTTACATTATTTAAATTAAAAGATGCGTATCATTTGTTTTTAATGAAACAGGGCGGCCATTACGCAGTCTAGTCTAAGCTTACTATCACATAAACCAAAATTATCGTTTTTAGAGCTTAAGCAATCTGAAAACCTAGACTTGTGATACATCAATAAAAAGCTCTTAAAGAGTTTTTTTAAAAATGTAAAAATCCAATATGGCGTCCGTATGAAAATCCAAAGTTTTAGTAAATATCTTAAAAACAAATCAAGTTAAAAATATATTTTTACTTAAATTAAATTCTTCTTAAAAAAGTGTTCAGATAATGTAGTAATATTAAAACCGTAAAATTGGTAGTTTGCGAACTACAGCCAAAAGTTAAAAATGCACCATTTTGGTTTTTCTTCATTATCTTAAAAACCATAAAATATGAATAAAATTTGAAAGCAGATTTAATTTTGCAGTTAAATTGTCTATAACTTTCCAAATTTACTGTAGCTCTAACGGTTCCCGAGTTACCAATACATGTGGGCCCAATTTGGTACACAATGTATGTCTAGCTTTACAAGCGCCCTATTACATTAAATAATTTTGCCAAATTTGTATCTTCTTCTTCCCCCTTAGGTTTTTACCGTAGTTAGGAAACACCCTGTAGGTATACCGGGTGTTTCTCACAGGTAGTTCCTTCCTATATATTTTTTTAATTTTTTGGATACAACCGGATATAACTGCTACTTTTAAATTTTAAATGGTATCACAGGTGAATTTTATCATATATAGATGGAATATAATATTCTGAATTTAATAACACTTCATATATCATTTTAACTTCGCGTCTGTACAAGAAATAAATAATAAACTTAAATAAAGAAATGTTTATTTGGATAGACTCTTTTTATTGACAGTACCAATATACATAATACCATATTTTATATCATCTAGTAGGTTTTTTTAATGGAAGACCCTGTTTATAAATACAAATGTATAACACACTATATGTTAAGTATCGCTGGTGTTTGAGATAACAGTATGCTGTTATACTGATGATGAACAATTAAAAGTGAAGAAATAAAATAATATTTTGGATTTAATGATTTTTAAAAAATTTGTCACTGTCAGAGCGATAAATAATTCAATACCAAGTAATCCATTACCTTCCACTGTAAGAACTACTAATAAGTAAGTCATCTATTTAGTTTATTTTGGATACATATTTACTTACTTAACCTAAAAACCAGTCATAATTGACGTATTGCTGTTTTTTAATGCAATTAAGTAAATATGTGTCTAAACAAAACTATTGCTGACATACCTATTTGTAGTTCTTGAAATGGAAGGTAATTAATTACATTTAGGATGGTTATTTTGACAAATACAGGTACAGTAAGCATCTCGGTGTCATTATTAAAATAAATATTCTTTGTTAAGCTTAAAAAATCTATTACCACTTTTGTAAACATTGTAAATCAAAATAGAGTTGGGACAACCTGTATATTAAAAAACAAAATTACTTATTTCTAAGAAGTATATCTTTAGAAAAATGACGGTAAATCTGTATTTTCCACGGACAGCATCAAACATCGCTAATTCACTTACAATAAGCTCGAACTGTATAATTTTAATTTTTCCTCCCGTTTTTCTTATGGTAAATTCAAGTAAAGGTACAGGGTTGTCCAAAAATAAGTCGTGGGCTAAAACTAAATAATTTTTATGGTAAATACAAAATTCAAGTACCTTTATTAGGGCAAAAAATGTACCATCTTCACGCCAGCAGTCTTTTGGAGACATAAGAGTAAACATATCTTTCTTGCCAATTTTTTTGATTTTATACAGGTTTTAATAAAACTGTAAACTTGTGGCAGCTTGTCCTCATATGGTTTATACATTTTAGCTAGATCTTCAAGATCTCCATCTTTTATATCAATCATAATATCATTTACATCCATTTCTTCCTTAAATATCCCACATTAATAATAAACTTTGAACCATAAATAAAGTGAACCACTTAGTTAACCCACTTATGTAATATACCGGGTAGCATTTTCATATTCTGCCAACGCTTAGCACGTTCGGGATAATTAAAGGCTTAGGTCTTTCTTAACACTGGCAAAATATGTACGTGAATTTAAAAGGTTGGCAATTTTTTATCTGTTTTACTATGGATCTATTTGATTGTTTAGGTTGATTTGTGACCGTATATGTGTTATAAAAATATAATAATTTAATTGATTTGATTGTTATTATGTGGAACTGCCTTATAAATATATTATTTTTTTAATTATTAAGCTACTTGTTAAATAGAAGATAGACACACTTTTAATGATAATTACGAAATTCTACATTGGGTAATAAAGGGAAAAAACTCTTTCTATTTAAATCTTTAGAAATCAACAAAATTAAAAACACCCAGTACAGTTTAAATGACCAGCTAGAAGTCAACTCTCCCCTTTTGAATATTTTAAGTAAATAATAAAAACACATGTTAAAAAGAGCCTAATTACTTTTAAAAATTTCAATTTAGACCTAAAAATGTTAAACGTTTGTAATACGTATTATTTTAATATAAGTTTAATTAACACGTCTGAATAACGTACAGTGTTAGCGAAGCACTTGTCTCAAGTTGTAAAAAAGTGGAATTTTAAAAAATCAAAAGTGTTTTATTTAAACAAAATTATTGATTATTGAAAATATAATAATGTCTGATAATAGACCATCATACCAGCAGTCGTTTAAAAAAATGTGCTCCAGAACTTGCACCAATTCTAACTCGGCTCTTTCGAATTTCTTACGATACAGGTATCTTTCCAAAGAGCTGAAAAGCTGCACGTGTTCAACCTATTTCCAAAAAAGGATCCAAATCTCTTCCATCTAACTATAGACCAATTTCAATTCTCTCAGTTCTTTGTAAAGTAAGGGAAAAATTATTTAATTCACAAATTCTTAAGTATTTAGAAAAACACAAAATTTTGCATGACAGGCAGTATGGATTTCGCCACAAAAGATCTACAGCAGATCTTCTTTCCTTCGTATCACACTTCTGAAATAGGTCTCTTGAGTTTCTAGATGAGTCCCAGATCGTTGCTCTTGATATATCCAAAGCTTTTGACTAGGTCTGGCATGCCGCACTTCTTAATAAACTTCCCTCCCATGGTCTTTCAACTAAACTCTGTACTTACTAGTACTACTCTGGCTCTCTAGTTATCTATCTGATCGACGTATATCAGTTATTGTGGACTGCTATTCTTCAAGCTTTCACCAAGTAAATGTTGGAGTGCCTCAGGGCTCAGTTCTGGCCCCAACATTGTTTCTTCTTCACATCAACGACTTTCTCTCGTCCACAACTAATTCCATTCATAGTTTCGCCGACGATAGTACCCTTCACTCCAGTTTTTAGATTCCTAAACCCATCACTAAACCTTATTTGGAAAACAAACGCAGAGCGATGCAGATATCTCTTTCGCAGGATCTTAATTTAATATTGGATGGGGGCGCCAAAAATCTCGTCCATTTTAATGCATCTAAAACACAATCATGTTCCTTGTCGCAAAAAGAGTCATCAAATACTCATCCTCTACTTATGAGCGGCCAAGTTTCACAGAACAAAGACACCTTCAATTTTGTGGGCGTCACATTTGAAAGGAACCTTAACTGGCATAACACATTGTATCTATAGCCACGGCAGCTTCAAAAAGCTTGGATTTTTCTTTCAAATCCGACCTCCCTTGAAATATTGTTCTCATATCTGGGGCATGGCGCCCCCACAACCCTAAGCATTCTTGATTCTATTCAAAGAAGAGCTATTCGTCTTATTAATGATCCTTCACTTACAGAAAGGCTTCTTTCTCTTGCCCATCGTCGGGCTGTGGGGGATTTATCGCTTTTTATAGGTACTTTCATGGCTTCTGCTCTAAAGAATTGTCCAGTACAGTTCCTCCACTCACGGTTCCCAACAGAGAAACTCGTTGTACTGCGCGTATGCATCCCTATACGGTCCAACTGGACAGGCCCCGAACTTCTCAATTTGTTCGTTCTTTTATCCCTAAAGTTCCCTGCTGCCCGCGGAGGTCTTTGCTTCCCCCAAATCTTCAACTATTTAAGTCTCGTGTCAACAAACTCCCTCTTGCCTCGCTTAAGACACCCACGGTCCGTTAGTATTTAAGGCTTTTAGCCTTCGTGGTTTGTCCAAAAATATTATAATTATTTTGTTGTGAATCAGTGGATCCGAATGAGTTTAGAATAGATATAAGTACAGTTGAAGAAGTTGAAGTAAGTAGGTTTATTTTGTTTACTTTTCGACCTATACCCCCTTTGCTTATTTTAACAACTTTTTTTTTTAACTCGTTTGCTATTAAAATTATAAAACTTTAACAAAACAAAAATGTGTGGACAGAAATATTGGTTTAGGCGACAATAAATTTAAAAAATAATAACCTCTGCATAAATCATTTTATTATTGTGTTAAGTTGCTTCACTATAGAATATCGTATCATCAGGATGCTGTACCGAGTCAAATATCAATATCTTGCCTACGCTTGGCAATCGGGTAACGAATACACCCAAAAGTGTTTAGCGTTGGCGGAACCGGAACCGCTACTTTCTCCTAATTCTAAAAATTCCTACCGCTACGATTTCGATCGACGGAGTTGCGAGATATTAGGGCAGTTTTGTCAGACTAGCGGCTTCGGCCAAAGTTTACGGAATATAAAAATATATCTTCGGCACTCTGCTTCGGCAAAGCTAAGGTGACTTTGCTGTTAGCTGTCAGTCTGACTGACGTTTAGGGAGATAATAGGTTAGTTAAAAATGTGAAAAGCTATTTTTAACGCTAAGTGTTAACGTTTTTTTTAAATTACTTGCTTAAAAACTATAAATTTTAATCTACAACTTTGGCCGTTCCTGTATGCGTATGACCAGTTTCTGTGATGCACTTAAGGTACTCTATAAGCCCCGTTTTAAAAAGGTTAAAGATACGTATTCAGTAAATAAATATTTAAAAAATGAAGTACATATACAGTGTGTCCAAAGTTGGTAGGAAATATATTGGGATATTGAAAACTAAAACAGATAGAAACATGGTTAAATGGGAAAAGTTGTGGGCCATGCAATGGTTAATCTAACGTAATAACAAAAATTAAAATATTTTTGACTGGTTGACATGTGAAAAATTTTTACAGAGTAGCATCATATGCATCATGTGAAATAAGTTATTTTCAGATCCTGTTTGACGTGCGTTTTTAGACACTTTTCATAGCAGTCGTAGTAAAAAGTGTTTTTTAACGCTAGTGTTAAAATGCAATTTAAGCACAACATCTAATAGTGTTTGTACAAAAACCAAATTTAATTAATTTTTTGTTTAGGATGTAGTCACCTACAGAAATTACAGTTTTATTATTATGAAACGGTACTCGTTACAAAACTTGCAGCACCCTTGCAGCTAATAGCAAAAATATTTAAGTCACTTTATTGCCAAATCATTGGACTAATATTTACGATTATTGCCAGTATATTAAATATGTGAGTTAGATTTTTATTTTAAAAAGCAGCGCAAGTCCATGCCACTGTAATACTTTTAAAAAACAATTAAAATAAAATCCTATACTAGTAAAATTAATTTTCTGATACGTATTATATACGATTTTATCGTAGGTACATATTACGAATATACCATTACGACTTTTATCTATATATTTTTGCAACTGCAAACATTTAAATCTAATCACTTGTTAAAGGAATTTCTTATTCATAATTATTTCGTAACAGCAACTCAAACCCAAGAACAGTGAGTGACCCGACTCCGATCTCTTCCAGCCGCCGCAATAAATCAACGTTGACAAATCTACCACATTCTCCTTGCTTTCATGTGGAATGGAGATCCCAGAAATTTGAAATGCTACCTGAAGCAGTAAGACAACGCCTATTAGGACCTTATTAGGACGATCGAAAATTAGGACAAAAAATAAGTAGGAATTTTTAGACCATCTCGGCATAATATGAAAATGCTACCGGATATCACCTAATTTATTAGACAAGCCATAACTCATAGAGTATTAGACATATCAAAATGAGACTTGGTAAAGGTAAATAATACAGAAAAAGGACAGTTTTTGCATATTACTTACTTTCCAGGCACTTCCGGTTTACCCAGAAATGGCTCCAATTTTGAATTTCTAAATGGAACACCCTGTATATCTTAACAATTTTGGACTCCTGAGTCCAGTCTAAGTCAGAATCTGTCATTTTAAAAGTTTTTGTGCCTGCCTTATTTTTTAAAACCATTTTTAATATTGCATTTATAGGTGTAGTTGAAGTTAGAAAAATACAATCGCGTTGTTTTAGTCACTAATATAAAAGAAATAAAACAATTTGCCAAATTGGCATTTTCGTACCTAACTATTATTTTTTAAAGTTAACGATACCAATTTAATTGCTATTGGATAAAATAAAGTCATAAATAAAAGGATCATAGCCACCTAGATTCAATACTACAAATGGTTTTTAAAAAATCAAGTAGGTATAAAAGTTTTTAAAAGGTCAAATTAGTATTAAAAATTGTCTCAGTTGTTAAGATATACAGGGTATTTTATTTAGCAATCAAAATTAGTCACTTCCAGTTAAACTGGAAATAACTAAAAAGTAAAAAATATGCTTACATTCTCCTCTTTCCATCCCATTTACTTATACCAAGTCTCATTTTTGTCTAATAATCTAGTAGTTATGGCTTGTCTAATAGATTTGTTGACAACTGGTATTCGATATATTTTTGGGCGAGAACAATAATACGTCAACATAATTAAAATTGGGGTGGTTTAAAAAATCTTCTAGTTATTCATGTTTTTAATCTTTGGACACTCCATTAGGGCTGAAAGATTAAATACTAACGTACGTATATTTAACAAATACTTAAGTAAAAAGATGACATATTACACTAAAAATCACGATTGATTGCTTGCTAAGTAAACACTAAAGTGCTTACACTCTGCGCCCTCTGTTATCGGATCCGTTAGTCCGACAAAAAAGGCTTAAAATCAAATTTGTAAAGAATTTTGTGTTCTACAACTTTTATTATAAATATAAATGCAATTAAAGTAAAAGAAACGAGATATTCCCAAAAACTGATTTTTTGACATTTGACCTGTCATATTTCGAGATCCTTACACGGTATCATATGAAATTTTTAGGAGAGTATTTTTTTAAATAACGGTATCTACAGATATTCTGCTTATTCCGTGAAATTCCGAAATCAACCCTTTAATTTGACTAAAATAACTGGGGTATAATCAACGAGGTTATAAAAGAAACTTTATAACCTCGTTGGGTATAATGCGGTAGTGGCGGTTATTAACGTTACACCATTAAAAAGGTATTTAAAAAGCTTTAGGAAAATACCATATTTGATTTATACATCGCTTATAGTTTAAAAAATATGGTCATTAAAATCTGAAAATTATTTTAAATATCCAATATATCTTCAGTAGTACAGGAAATGAAGCTCAAAAAAGGTAAAACCTGGCAATTCTTTGGTCCTGCATGGATTGACTTAAAATATAGTTGTTCTTAGCATAAAATGTTCTTTACATTTTTTTGAAAAACTAATATTTTTAAGTTATTCGCGATTGAAAGTAACAATTTTTTTAAGGAAAAATCTACTAGTCTAAGATCCGGCATTAAAAAATATACCCTTATCTGTTAATTGAATGAAATAAATTTTCTAGGCAGACTTTATTGTAGTAAATGCAAGTAAACAACCTCTGCCAGCATAGGTCCGCTACAAATAATAAAAATTAATTATTTAATACTTAATTTATTTATAATTGTTACCCTTACATGTTAATTGCATGAACCAAACAAAAAATGTTCTCACCTGACTGCAGGTAAGTGTAGCAGTCATAGAGATGGTAGTTCACTACAACAAGGTTTTTAATATACTATTTGGTACATGCAATTAACATGTAAAGGTTACAATTATAAATAAATGAAGTATTAATAAAGTATTAAGTAATTATTATTAATTGTAGCAGACCTATGCTGGCAGAGGTTGTTCACTTGCATTCACAACATTAAAATCTGCCTAGAAAGTATTATTTCATTTAATTAACAGATAAGGGCATATTTTTAATGCCGGATCTTGAACTAGACGTTTTAAATGCATTTTTCGCGAATAACTTGAAAATTACACGTTTTATTTAAAAAAACTGTACAACCAATACGAACCGAGATACGGCTTGTTAATGCTTTTTGAATAATGATTTAAAGTCAAATAACGGGAAAATTATACAAATTTCGAGGAAAACACATGAAATCTTTTTTACATTACATAATCAGACCTCCTTTTTTTAAAAAAGATAGAAGTCTTTAGAATAACAATTAAGTGAGTTATGATCAAAATAAGGTCAAAACCCTTTTTTCTACGAAAAAATTAATAAAAACGACCCCCTAACTGCCTTCTAATTAAAGCTGACCTTCATACTCTTCTACAAGTTTTTTTACACGTATTAATAAAACGCCCAATAAGTTTAACCGATTTAAAATGCCTAATTCTAAAAGAATATAAAAAAATATGTAGATTATTATCCTCCCAAGTGGGCTGTTCGAATTTATCGAAAAAATATTTATATATATTGTTTTTAAGCGTATCTCCTTTATTTTTACAATAGACATTTACACTGAAAGAAAACAGTTAATTAAACTGCCTTTCAGTTGCTTCGTTAATAACCATTCTTTTATTTTTAGGTAACTTAGCTCAAATAAAGTTTCCTTTAATAAAGGCAGAAAAGGACTTTCCTAATACTATTGGATATTTAGGTATTACAATTGGACGCTTTAGTAATCACAACTAAAGTCATTTACCTACATATGAATCGTTAAAAATCGATATACTTCGGTAGCGCTCGTCAACGGAAAAGTCTTCCGAAAGCGGCGCAACGTTGTTGTTGGTATTTCAGTTTTGTGCTTCGTGTGGTTTGGATGAGGTAGGTTTTTCTGGGCGTATTATTTTTACCAACGCCATTTGACTGATTCCAAAATGGCGCGTGTAAAAATCTTAATTTATTTAAAAACCAAATATTTTATTTCGTTTTTCTATGTTTGTGGTTTGTTTTAGCGTTTTGCAGTTTGATAATGGCCTACAAACGTACTTTACAGGAATGGGGCTTTAATCAAAGTGTTATTGAAGCTTTTGAAAGTAAGCATTAAACAAGATTTGCAACTTCTTAATTAATTGGTAATTATTTATTCTTTTATTTTTTCGATTTAAAAAAATACTTACTTGTTCTAGAGGCAGTTACTAACATAAATTCTTTGGGGGAGCAAGAAAATATCGTTTTTTTATTTATTTATGAATCTACAAATTTTTGGAACCACGGAGTGAATTGTGTTGCTGGACGAACCTTTTCCTGTTCCGTGGCTGAGCGGGGTAAGACCATGGTTAAACACGATGTAAAATGAATGTCCAGAAATTAAAGTGGGTTTATTACGTTTTGTAAACACAAATTTTTAAATTTTAAATGTTCAGTCATAAATGGCAATTTTTAAACAGTTATATTTTTGCAAAACGTAAATATTTCGCTTTTTTTAATGTGCTATTTAGAATGCCTATTTTATAATAAAATTTCAGAAACTGCTCAAATTTTGGGTCAGCAAAACGTAAACTTTAATTTCTAGACATTCACTTCACATCGTGTTTTACCATGGTCATACCCCGCCCAGCCACGGAAGAGGAAAGGTTTCGCCCAGCAACCCTATTCACTCAACGGGTCCCGAAAGTTTATTGATTCATAAATAAATAAAAAACGATATTTTCTTGCTCTCCCGAAGAATTTATGTTAGTAACTGCTTCTAGAACAAGTGAGTTTTATTTTTTTAATCGCAAAAATAAAAGAATAAATAATTACCATTATTAAAGAAGGAAGTTGCAAATCCTTTTAATGCTTACCTTCAAAAGCTTTTATAACACTTTGATTAAAGCCCCATTCCTGTAAAGTACGTTTGTAGCCCATTATTAAACTGCACGACGCTAAAACAAACCACAAACATAGAAAAACGGAATAAAATAATTGGTTTTTAAAAAATAATATTTTTACTCGCACCATTTTCAAATCAGTCAAATGGCGTTGGTAAAAATAATAAGCCAAGAAAAACCTACTATTTAACTGAGATAATTTAGTTATGATTATTAAAACTTTAATTATGGTCTCTAGAAATTTCTCTCAGTGTATTTTTAAAATCATTTTGTAGCGTTTTTTAAGGGTTACAGGACTATGTAAATAAAATTCCTTACGATACCTTAATGTTAAAGTGGGGTGAGTTTAAAGGGCTCGAAAAAGGTGGTGCTCGTTCGTAAATAAAGGTTTTAAAAGGCCATATCTCGCCAAATATTTACTGGACAGGAAATCTGTGCATATAAAAATTTAAGTCGTTGAAAGCGCTACAATTTAGTTATTTTCCTATTTTTTTCTTATTTCCAGTATTTTTGGAGTTGTTTAGGGAAAACTAGTGAAAAATACGATTTTTTTTCATTGTAGGATCACATTCTCCTAAATTTAGACATTTTAAATTGGTGAAACTTCTTGGACGTATTAAAAATATATGTATTTATAAAGATAGTTGTATGTGGTTAACGTTAATTTTATTTAGGGGAGGGGTAATTAGGTGGTTGTTTTTATTAATTTTGTCATAGAAAAAATGAGGTACTGACCTTATTTTGATCATAACTCACTTAATTTTCAGGATAATGGCTTTTTTTCAAAAGGTTCTAATTATGTACTTTAAAAACATTTTATGTATTTTTCTCGAAATATGCAGCAGTTTCCTGCTATTGGCTGTCAAATCTTATATTTTAATAAAAAATTAACCATTAACAAGACGTATCTCGGTTCGTGTTGGTCGCAGAAAAATGATAACAAAGCAACTTTGTTTGTTTTTTTATAACTTATAATTCTAAACTTTTTCTTTAATAAAACTATTACCCATTAAAAACGTCGAGTTTTCTTTCGAAAAATTGTTACATTCAATCGCAAGTAACTTTTTTAATTAATTTGTGTGGGTAAAATAAAAAAATACCTCCTGAGGGGGTGGCAACCACTCCCAGGGTTTTGGCGTCCCTCGATTCGAGTAAGGTTTTAATCCTTGGGCTACTTCCTACCTTCTGTTAAAATTTCAAGTCAATTCATGTAGGACCAAAAATTGCCAGGTGAAATGCTTCATGCCAGTGTAAGGCTACCTGTATGTATTTGACCAAAGCTGAGATTTTGAACACTAAGGCTCCTATACCTACCATACATGAAATGGGGATTCACTAAGCCCAACGATGGTGGCTTTGCCGGCGCGCAGGTATGACAGGTATCGATTTTGGCAAATTTTAATTGTATTTGACCACGTCAGCCGTTGGGCAATTTAAAAATACAGTGCATTTCTTCAACGTTTTTCATCAAAAGGCTCTTTTAAAGATCAGAAATATCAAGTAACAAAAGACCGAAAACCATATTTTATGTTATAATATATTGACCGTATAAGGGATGCTTAATAAAATTTGTATGTTGGAATTTTACATATATGATATAATGATGAGGTCACCTCTAGGAACTCAATTATTCCCCCCTTCATCTAGCAACTTGACTATGCCAGTCTAGGAATATAACAATCTAAAGTCGTTTTCCGTGTTAAGACGGTTCAAATCATTTTAAAAACATTTGAATAACTATAACAATATTTATATTGTAATTTCAAATGCGGTTTAAACCACTTCAATGAATACGGTTAACACGAAAAAATGACTAGTCTATTTTATCTGCGTACGACTAGCAACTCGAGTACACCGATCAAATGATGCAAGTAAAGGAACTGATGGAACTGAACTAATATTTTTATTTAGAATACGTCGGCTATATTAAGGTTCCGCAATCCGTCACTCAGTCGCAAAACCGGTGTCGATCGAAAGGTTTGAATCTGAGAAACAAACTATTAACTATAACTAAACTATAAAATTTTAACGGCAGTAATCAAAAAGTTTTAAATTCTTACCTGCAATTAAGAACCGCTTTCTATTGTACAACCGTTGTTTTCTTAATTCATTAATTTATTATCAAACTGCTATTTTAAGTTTTATACTATTCCAATTATGATATGAATGTGTGCATGGACTTAGATAGTAAGGTACAGCCAAATAAGGGTGTACAACCATTTACTACAATAAGTGCATTAAAAATATTTTTCCAATAACTGAAAACAAACAACTAAAATATTAGAAATAAGAGTCTGCAATATTCTCAGAAGTCATAATAGAAAATAAAAGAATTACTTATTAAAATATTTTTATTAATCGTCAGAATATTTATCACAGTTAGTTATTCCATTATCTCGTATATGTAGTTTATATCTAAGTCACACTATCTTACACCAAACAATTATACTAAAGGTTACAATCGTTAAGCTTCAAAGCCGACAACAGAAAAGAAAGATATTTCATAGGCACCTTAAGTGGATGGCGGTATTGCAGCTTACGCATGTGCATTCAATTTAACTGTAAGTTTAAAGGCGCACAATGACTGTAGGCGAGCCATTTAAAATGTCGGTACAGACACTTTTGTGTGTAAACTATATTATTTAACTGTTAATAAAACCAATTGCTGCTAATAAAGTACCAAAATATTAGGTATTTATTGAAATTAAAAAAATATATTTATAAGGTAATAAATTTTAGTTTGACTTAACTAATTAAAACTAACCAGAATATTTTTTGTTTTTTTTTTTATGCACGATATCTATTTAAAATACTGTATTTCTTAATTTTTACTTAAAATCTTGCCTTCAAAAATTACAGGCTTATTTTTAGTTTTAAAAATTAAGTTTGTACCGTGTGGCAAGTTCTAAATTTACACCTCCCTTAACTATTTTATTCGTTATTGTACAAAATAAATAAAAATATCGATTTTTATTATCTTTTAAGATATGCGGGAGTAGTTTGATTTTTTTAAATAGAATATTTATAAATAGTAGGTATAGTACGTCGGGCTTCTATATCGTCTAAACTATGAAAGTTAGAGATTATGTTTAAAGTGGTTTATGAATAAGAGATAAAAGTCTATTTTTGGAAAATATTTTGTATATATACAGGGTACTCAAATTTGCCCTACTAGAATTTGATCAATTTTTTAAATGGAACACCCCAAGTATTTTTACATATTTGGGAGTCCTTTATGTTTGTCTATACATGTGTACAATATTCGACTTATTAGTTTTTAAAGAAATTAAATTTTCTTAAAAAAATATGAAAAAACATCGATAAAGGAAAAAATTTCCCCAAGTCGATGAAAAGGTTACTGTCTCCAAAAAGAGTTAAATCTGATTGTAGAGGGTCGAAAGATACCCTTCTATAATTTTAAGCTAATTTTGACATACGGGGTGCTCAAAATCGCCTCCCAATAGTCAAAAATTCAATCGGTTTTTTCTCGGTTTTTTTAAATGGAACACCCTGTATATTATTATTTAGTCTAATAAAGCTTCAGTAAGTAAAAATTTTGGTAGTAGACCCAAAGTCTCTATCTGTCCCTATTTTTGTGTTACTTACACGGATCTGTGGGAGCAGATGAGCCAATAGCCTTGGTAATTCGTGCTGCAAAAACTAAAAATACATAGCGCCATTTAAATGACCTTCAAAGAAATGTGGGCCTATTATATATTCTCCAACAATTCCGCCCCAAACATTTACGGACCATTGATGTTGACGATCAATTTGTCTTATGATTCGTGAGTTTTCAGAAGAATAATAATGAAAGTTATGTCTATTGACACAACCTCCATTATGAAATGCCGCTTCATCTGAAAACATACTGTAATTGAAAAATAAAGGATCTTCTTGCAAGTTGTTTCTTGCCCATTCACAAAAGGTTGTTCGATTTTGAAAATCTGTCTCCGTTAATGCTTGATGTAACTGAATATGGTAGGCGTGAAAGTTGTTCTTTTTAAAATTCGCTACACTGACGTATCGCTTATTCCTGTTGTTTCCTCCAGTTGCCTTTGGCTTACATGAGGATTTTCAGTTACTGATAATAACACAAGCAATTCATTTTCCTCGTTAGTAGCGGATTTTGACCGAGTTTCTTTCTTATAGGAAACGCTTCCCGTCTTAATAAATCTTGCAAGAAGTCTCCTAAAACACTTTTCGTCAGGAGCTCTTCTCTCTGGGAAACGAGCCGCGTAATTCCTGCTAGCCAGACAACATTTTTTTAACTTTCACCAAGTGCAAAAACCATATCAACCAACTCATCTTTGCTAAACTCCATATTTATAATCACCAAAGAAAGTAAGTACAACAGCAAGCAAATAAATAATACTTGACACTTTGAAACTGCCAAAGTTGTTTAAACAAAAATCTGTCTAAGCCTACTATGAACTTTTTAGTAGGCGCAAAGGAAGATATTCTGAATATGAGCGTTTTATAAGGAAATCATTTGGAATATCTTAACAAGACATGTTATATTCACTTATAAAGTATAAAATATGGTGCCTTAAAACTTTAAATTAATATTATTTTTTAAATTAATAATAAATTGTAAAAATCTTTTACCTAAAAATGATTTTAAAAGGGTGAATTTTAAATACGTGTAAGTAACACAAAATTAAAGACAGATAGAGACTTTGAGTCTATTACCAAAATTGTTTATTTACTAAAGCTTTATTAGACTAAATAATAATATACAGGGTGTTCCATTTAAAAAAACCGAGAAAAAACCGATTGAATTTTTGACTATTGGGAGGCGATTTTTGAGCACCCTGTATGTCAAAATTAGCTTAAAATTATAGAAGGGTATCTTTTGACCCTCTACAATCAGATTTAACTCTTTTTTGGAGACAGTAACCTTTTCATCGACTTGGGGAAATTTTTTCCTTTATCGATGTTTTTTCATATTTTTTTAAGAAAATTTAATTTTCTTAAAAACTAATAATTTAATAAGTCTAATATTGTATACATGTATAGACAAACATAAAGGACTCCCAAATATGTAAAAATATTTGGGGTGTTCCATTTAAAAAAATTGATCAAATTCTAATAGGGCAAATTTGAGTACCCTGTATATAAACAAAATATTTTCCAAAAATAGACTTTTATCTCTTATTCATAATCCACGTTAAACAAAATCTCTAACTTTCATAGTTTAGACGATATAGAAGCCCGACGCACTAATGAAGCACCCTGTATTGTAACATCAAATGAAAGATCTTTTAGAAAGCTTTAGAAAAAAATCATTTTCTATATGTATTCTTAGTACTTTCCGAGATAGTATGTAATATGGCAATATAACTCTGAAAAATATGTTTTAATTTTCATTAGAAACGAAATTAATTTAGATCTTGCATTTTTTAACGGTCGTGGAAAAACTATTTTATTTAACTTTTTTAAATACATTTTATGCCCGGTCTTTTAAAATAATTCATAAAAATTATAAAATCGATATCATTAATAAACAGTTGCGTTTAAAAAACCAATTATTTTTTATTAACCTGATAAAGATATCTTATTTATTTTATTTTTAAAATAGTACTCGACTTTACAAATAAACCTTGAAAGTTTAATTAGTTTAGTCGTATTTGGCCGTAACAAAGTATAAAATCTAAATTGAAGTAGTATACCGTGGTAGGTAAGGCAAATTAAAACCACTATTGCCACTTTGTCAAGAGCCTATAATTAAAAAAGACAACTGTTTCGTGACATGGACCTAATATTTTACAACACCCAGAAACCCTTTAAAAATATATTTATTCTTAAACAAAGGCGAAGGAATAACTACCAGGCAGGAGTGTCGCCGAGGGGGGCAAGTTGATATGGAGAATAAGAAAAGTATAAATTGTAGAAAAATCAAGAGTACATGCGCACACGGTATGCGTTGTATTAAGTGTTTTAGTGATTATTATTATGGATTTCGTTAAAAATCTGCAATAAAGGGAAATGTATAAAGTCTGTTTTGTTGTGCCTGCAGCTCAGGCCTAAATAACGAAGAACTTACGTTTTGGGGATTTATAAAATTACTCGGAACGCTAACTCTTAACCATGTTTTATTTAGGTTTTTATACAGTGTGCCCCAGGATATAGTGCTACAGGAGAACAAATTGACCAAAAACAAAATTTGATAAAACTGGTCGCATGGTCCAAAACTAATAAATACAAAATTTACTCCACTTGGTGTTATACAGGGCGAATTATACTAAAACTATCAAAAATGCCCAAGAACTAACTACTTAACGAAACTTAAGGGGTGATTCTACTTGACAAAATAAGGGTAGAGCTTCATATAATTATTTTTCAAAATATCATTCGTTTTCGAGTTGCAAGCCGTCAAAGTTCAATTTTTATTTTGTTTTTTTTTTGCCATATTGCATTTTTTTAACCAATCCAGTTGATATTTGGCACACAAATCGAGCTTTGCAGATTCTAAAATTTTAAGACAAAAGTACTTTTTTAAATACCGCCAGAGGGCACATTATCTAAAACTTAAAATTTATTTACATCATAACTTTTTATTTTGATGCATAACTGGAGGCGCCGTTTTATAGACAATCAAAAACTTAAAAATAAGGTACTCTTTATTAAAGTCGATAAACCTCACCGTTTAGGCACCAATAGACATCAAAGTTTTCATCAATTTCAATCAAATTACCTACATACATAGAGGGTGTCCAGTAACTCAACCGACAAACTTAACCAAACGATTCTACAACAAAAAATAAGAAAAAAACTTCATATAAGCATATAACCTAAACATCTTAGTTAAAAATTTAAAAAAGTTTGTTTTTAATATTTAACACACCGTAGTTCAAAAACTAAGACGTTTGGGACATATGTTTATATGATTTTTTTCTTATTTTCTGTTGTAGAATCGCTCCGCAAAGTTTGTCGGTTGAGTTACTGGATACCTCTATGTATGTAGGTAATTTGAGTAAAATTGATGAAAACTTTGATGTCTATTGGTGCCTAAACGGTGAGGTTTATCAACTTTAATAAAGGGTACCTTATTTTTAAGTTTTTGATTGTCTATAAAATGGTGCCCCCAGCTTTGCGATATCTGTCAAAATAAAAAGTTATGATGTAAATAAATTTTAAGTTTTAGGTAAAGTTCCCTTTAGCCGTATTTAAAAAGTACTTTGTCTTAAAATTTTAGAATCTGCAATGCTTGATTTGTGTGCCAGATATTAACTGGATTGGTTAAAAATAAATGCAATATGCGAAAAAACAAAATAAAAATTGAACTTTGACGGCTTGTAACTCGAAAACGAATGACATTTGAAAAAGAATTATATAAAGCTCTACCCTTATTTTGTCAAGTAGAATCACCCTCTTCAGTTTCGTGATCGATTTTGAATCACCCTGTATAACAAAAATAGTATAAATAAATGTTTAGAATGTTAGAGAATTGAATTTTATGTTAGAATTAAAAGTTAAAGCATGACAATAAAAACGTATTTGTCAAAACAAAATTGATAAAACTGGTCGCATGGTCCAAAACTAATAAATACAAAATTTACTCCACTTGGTGTTATACAGGGCGAATTATACTAAAACTATCAAAAATGCCCAAGAACTAACTACTTAACGAAACTTAAGGGGTGATTCTACTTGACAAAATAAGGGTAGAGCTTCATATAATTATTTTTCAAAATATCATTCGTTTTTCGAGTTGCAAGCCGTCAAAGTTCAATTTTTATTTTGTTTTTTTGCCATATTGCATTTTTTTAACCAATCCAGTTGATATTTGGCACACAAATCGAGCTTTTGCAGATTCTAAAATTTTAAGACAAAAGTACTTTTTTAAATACCGCCAGAGGAGCACATTATCTAAAACTTAAAATTTATTTACATCATAACTTTTTATTTTGATGCATAACTGGGGCGCCGTTTTATAGACAATCAAAAACTTAAAAATAAGGTACTCTTTATTAAAGTCGATAAACCTCACCGTTTAGGCACCAATAGACATCAAAGTTTTCATCAATTTCAATCAAATTACCTACATACATAGAGGGTGTCCAGTAACTCAACCGACAAACTTAACCAAACGATTCTACAACAAAAAATAAGAAAAAAACTTCATATAAGCATATAACCTAAACATCTTAGTTAAAAATTTAAAAAAGTTTGTTTTTTAATATTTAACACACCGTAGATTCAAAAACTAAGACGTTTGGGACATATGTTTATATGATTTTTTTTCTTATTTTCTGTTGTAGAATCGCTCCGCAAAGTTTGTCGGTTGAGTTACTGGATACCTCTATGTATGTAGGTAATTTGAGTAAAATTGATGAAAACTTTGATGTCTATTGGTGCCTAAACGGTGAGGTTTATCAACTTTAATAAAGGGTACCTTATTTTTAAGTTTTTGATTGTCTATAAAATGGTGCCCCCAGCTTTGCGATATCTGTCAAAATAAAAAGTTATGATGTAAATAAATTTTAAGTTTTAGGTAAAGTTCCCTTTAGCCGTATTTAAAAAGTACTTTTGTCTTAAAATTTTAGAATCTGCAATGCTTGATTTGTGTGCCAGATATTAACTGGATTGGTTAAAAATAAATGCAATATGCGAAAAAAACAAAATAAAAATTGAACTTTGACGGCTTGTAACTCGAAAACGAATGACATTTGAAAAAGATTATATAAAGCTCTACCCTTATTTTGTCAAGTAGAATCACCCTCTTCAGTTTCGTGATCGATTTTGAATCACCCTGTATAACAAAAATAGTATAAATAAATGTTTAGAATGTTAGAGAATTGAATTTTATGTTAGAATTAAAAGTTAAAGCATGACAATAAAAAAACGTATTTGTCAATTTTTTACGTTACGCATTACAAGTTAAATAATGAATAAGAGGGAACAAAATTTAAAAGAAAATTTAATAGTTTTATTTTTTTTAACATTTGCTATTTATGCCTAATGTAAAAATTGACAAAAATGTTTTTTTTATTTTAGTACTTAACTTGAAAATTTTGACATAAAATTTAATTCTCTACAACATTTACTTATAGAACTTTGCCCTATTTTTAAAAATAAAGGTACTTTACTCTTGGCCATTTTTCATATTTTTAGTTATAACTTGCCCTGTATATTACCAATCGAAGTAAAATTTTGAATTATCAGTTTTGGATCATGCGACCAGTTTTCCCAAAAGGACGTTTAAAAATTCCAAAATTTTTGCTCCATTTTTCCCCGTGTAACACCTACCCTGGGACACACTGTATAATGATGCCTAATAATTTGTTGTTACTGTTATGCCCTGTTTTCAAAAGTGCTTGCTTGTAGTAGAGACACAAACCGAAATTATTTTCTTACCAGATTAGATCTAGATACCCATTTTTATCAGCTAAATGACCGTTTTGCAACTTTGAATTTCTTAATCTGAATCTCGAATACAAAAGGCTGTTCGTGTTAAAATCCAATAGATTAAATTAATGGTTGCTATCTGGGTACACGCCAGAACATAAATTAGAACTACCAAAAAAGAAAAAACAAAAAAATTAAAACAAGTTAATGGAGAAAATTAACTATTATTTAGTTTTAAAATTTTTAGTTTTAAAATTTTTAGCTTTTCTTAGGAGATTCTTGTTTTTCTCTTTTAATAATAGTTAATTTAAAAAATATATATTTTTTATTCAATTTATTTTGACAACGGTGGCATTTCCTTGTTGTTTTTTGTAGTTTTAATTAATGTCCTGGCGTGTACCCAAATAACAAACATAAATTAAATGAATCCGCCGAACCAATACAAAACATATCTTCAATAAAGCACATTGAAAAATAAAATTGACAACTGTCAGCCAGGGACAAAACGAAGGATTTCAAATCGAAAATCGCCATCATATATAACTGAGCAAGAGTGATAATGTAAATATTTCATTTGTTTTAAACTAGGTATTAAAAAAGATAGAAAAAATGATCTGCACGTTTATGCTTTATAAAGAAGATGCCAGTACAGTACTTTTTTGGTGGCTTTTTTAATAGGTATTTTTAAAACAAATAAAATATTTACATTATCACATTTGCTCAGTTTCGATGACTTTCATATGAGCTCTACCTAAATTGATCGACTTCGCGGCTATATCTATTAAGAATCGGATGTCGTAACTAGTAACCGAATTTTTGCGAAATAAAACAGAGGAAGTTACAAAAGCTAAACACAGGAATTTTTTAGATTTGATGGAATAGAATTGGTAATTTTATTCGAGTTTCGTACGTACGAGAATAATTGATCAAGCAAGCCAAGAAAAAGAATTGACGCTTTGGTTGTTTTACATTGGGCAATTTTTAAAAATCTCTAGGGGTGCAGCTGCTCCTTTGCCCCCCTGGCTATTATCTCTAAGATTAAAGGAATACTTCACAACATTATGATAAATTTTAGATAAAATTTGAGATCAAAAATATTTATAATTATAAATATTGATGAAAATCGGTGCGACAAAAATAAAGCAACAAATTGTATTCAACAATTTTTTATTTTAGATATTACAACAAAGAACATTTAACACATTTAATTATAATAATTACTAAAAGTATTATGTTAATAGTTAATAGAATATCCATTATTATTTATTACTTGCTGGCAACGTCGCGGCATTGAGGCAATCAAATTTTGAATAATGTTTTCCGGAATATTTGTCCAAACTTGGCGGATTTTATCTATCAACGATTGTTTATTCGGAAACATTTGTGTTCGAATACGACGTTCTACTTCTTCCCACAAGTTCTCAATTGGGTTGAGGTCGGGGATTGTGCCGGCCACTCCAAAACTCGAACATTGTTTTCTCGAAACCACTCTTGAACAATTCGCGAAGAGTGTTTTGGATCGTTATCCTGCTGAAACGTAAAACCCAGTGGCATTTCCCACTCTGCATAAGGGAGCATGACATTTTCCATTACATTCCTATAAATAAATCGATCCATATTTTCATTAATAAAGTGTATAGGGCCTACCTCTTTCCACGAGAAACAACCCTATAAAAAACACTGCCTTTACCATGTTTAACTGTTGGTGTTACGTGCTTAGGATTAAACTTGCTATTTATTGGTCGCCGCATACGTTTCATTCCATTGGAATTAAAAATTTTATATCGCGTTTCGTCACTAAAAGAACTTTTTTCCAATAGTCTACTGTCCACTTTAAATGCCGATGTGCAAATGCAAGTCTTGCTGCTCTATTTCTTCCCGAAACTAGCGGCTTTTTAGCGGGGCGTCTACTAAACAACTTTGCCTCTACCAACCTTCTCTGAACAGTCCGTGGACCAACCATAATTCCTGGAACTTCAGCAATAATTCTAGGTGCAGACTTCCTAGGATCATTTTGAGAAATTCTTTTAATGCGTCTGTCGGTCCATATTGAGGTTTTCCTTGGTATTCCCGATTTTGGTAGATTCTCTAAATGTCTCCTTTCATTATAGGATGAAATTATTTTAGATACACTGTAACTGGGTAAATCAAATTGTCTTGATATACGGGCTTGCTTTTTACCTTCCCTAAAAGCATTCACAACTCTCTGCTTTAAGTCTTTTGAAATTGGAATACCTCTCGGCATAATTAATTGAGCACAAAAGTGTTCAAAATATAAAAAAATAATTTTACAAAACTATTTTTGTCTCTACTTTCACCGAAAACTTATCATTTGATGAATTAATTAAAATGTTGCTTTACTTTTGACGCATTACTTATTTACAGTTAAAACTTTATGACAAAATGACATAATCTGGCTTGATCATCCAAAGCGCCGTTGTCGCCGATGACAGCAGCCTACTTTGATGTTTTTAAACACAATGTATTATAAAATCGGGATATGTAAATTTTATCAAAGTGTTGCTCTACTTTTGTCCGATAGTGTATATATCATTCTGCATGCAGAAAATAAAGAACGTTTTGTGTCAAACCCTTTATTATTGTCGACAACAAATATTTTTCTGATTGGTTACACTGGGAAACAGCAAAAATGTTTCCGAGACCAAAATACCAAAATCTTATTTACTTTATTATATTAATTAATAAATCTATCTGGCAAAAGTCTCAGTTGGCTCTGGTTTTATAGATACCTGCTAAATATAATTTTATCTACCTACCCTTAATGTATGGGACAATGGGACCATAAAATTAGAAGTACCTGGTTTTATTACATTAGGTGTACTTTATATGAATACATGTAATATAAATCCTATAGTGTTAGTTAGTTGAGTTTCAACCACCAGTTAATCGAGAAGTGTTCGTATTTGAGAAATTAAAAGTTTTTTGCGTCAGCCATGTTTGAGTTCTAATGAAAGGTAAAAATAAGCCAAATTGAATGACGGTATCTGGACCTCTTAAATAATAGCCGTAAGGAAAAAAAACAAGAATATTTTTTACATGTTATACAAAAGCATTTAAATTTAGGTTTGTTTTTAAAATAATGTAATAATTATTTCCATAAGATTAGTGTGCTGAAGGAAGTTGATAAGAAAAACAATGTTTGTTACACTGGTAGAGACTTCCGTTCTAATCTAAACATTCTACCACATTCGGTAATTATAAAATGTGTTTTTAAAGTGATAACGTACAGCTGAAGTTTTCTGGGAACTAGTTTCTTTTGTGTATCTTAGTAGAGATGAGCTAACAAAACAATTATAAAATGTGTTTAAATTTTAACAGTTTTTAAACGGGTTTCGGTTAAATTTAAATAGTCGATATATTTTTCTCCTTTCTATTGCGGCCATTGTTTTAAGTTATCTTTTTTATAAAAGGCTCAATCTGAAAGGGTGAACCAGTTAATTTTGTGTTAACGTCTTAAGTGTCTTAACCAACACCTAAGAGCAAGAAGACTTTTTTTTAGTGTTGTGACTGTGACTTTTTTCACGGTAAGTAACAATTTTTGTTTCAGTTGAATGATATTTTTTTGAGCTTTTGCTGCTAAACACTTGTTAAACCCAAAACCGATTTTGGTATATTTTTTAATTTTGTTCAAGGGTAATATGAAATGGTTTTTGTACAGGGTGTTTTACAGATTAAAGCTGTTTTTTAGTTTAACTTTGGGTCAAATTTTAAAAAAAACTTCATAAGCTCATTGATTTTTAATTTTTGTTCAAGGGTAATATGAAATGTTTTTTATACAGGGTGTTTTATAGAGTAAAGCTGTTTTTAGTTTAACTTAAGATTATATTTTTATGAAAAAACTTCAATAAGCTCATTGATTTTTTAATTTTTGTTCAAGCGTAATATGAAAAGGTTTTTATACAGGGTGTTTTACAGAGTAAAGCTGTTTTTTAGTTTAACTTAAGATTATATTTTTATGAAAAATACTTTAATAAGGTCATTGATTTTTAATTTTTGTTCAAAGGTAATATGAAATGATGTTTTATACAGGGTGTTTTACAGAGTAAAGCTGTTTTTAGTTTAACTTAAGATTATATTTTTATGAAAAAAACTTCAATAAGCTCATTGATTTTTAATTTTTGTTCAAAGGTAATATGAAATGTTTTTTTATACAGGGTGTTTTATAGAGTAAAGCGGTTTTTAGTTTAACTTAGGGGTAAATTATTATTTTAAAAAACTTTTTACAAAATATGATACCGGTAAATAAATGTTTTCAGTTTTGTACAGGGTATTTTTATAGAGTAAAGCTGTTTTTTTAGTCTAACTTAAGATTATATTTTTATGAAAAAATCTTTAAAAAGGTCATTGATTTTTTAATTTTTGCTCAAGCGTAATATGAAATGGTTTTTATACAGGGTGTTTTACAGAGTAAAGCTGTTTTTAGTTTAACTTTGGGTCAAATTTTTATAAAAAAACTTCAATAAGCTCATTGATTTTTAATTTTTGTTCAAGCGTAATATGAAAAGGTTTTTATACAGGGTGTTTTACAGAGTAAAGCTGTTTTTAGTTTAACTTAAGATCATATTTTTATGAAAAATCTTTAAAAAGGTCATTGATTTTTTTAATTTTTGTTCAAGGGTAATATGAAATGGTTTTTATACAGGGTGTTTTACAGAGTAAAGCTGATTTAAAAAGCAGTAATTTTGCCGTCTTTTAAATAATTATACTGTAATAAACTGTTTATTAATAAAATAACAGCGATATAATTTAAAAAGACGGCAAATAACAGTGATTTTATTTAAAAAGCAGTAATTGTGCTGTCTTTTAAATAATTTTACTGTAATAAACTGTTTATTAATGAAATAACAGCGATATAATTTAAAAGACGGCAAATAACAGTGTTCTTATTTAAAAAGCAGTAATTTTGCCGTCTTTTAAATAATTTTACTGTAATAAACTGTTTATTAATGAAATAACAGCGATATAATTTAAAAGACGGCAAATAACAGTGTTCTTATTTAAAAAGCAGTAATTTTGCCGTCTTTTAAATAATTTTACTGTAATAAACTGTTTATTAATGAAATAACAGCGATATAATTTAAAAGACGGCAAATAACAGTGTTCTTATTTAAAAAGCAGTAATTTTGCCGTCTTTTAAATAATTTTACTGTAATAAACTGTTTATTAATGAAATAACAGCGATATAATTTAAAAGACGGCAAATAACAGTGTTCTTATTTAAAAAGCAGTAATTTTGCCGTCTTTTAAATAATTTATACTGTAATAAACTGTTTATTAATGAAATAACAGCGATATAATTTAAAAGACGGCAAATAACAGTGATTTTATTTAAAAAGTAGTAATTTGCCGTGATACAAGGAGATATATAGGTATATTATACAGGGCCGCCAGCGGTGCTAATATTATCACAAGTAGATATGCAAATTATATACGAGGCTGTCAACGACACTAATATTACCAAGTATACCTATCGAATAGCGAAAACCGCATGGTATATTAACCCATCAAGAGTAGGTTTCTTGTTTTGACAGGTTTCAGGTTGATTGATACAGTACGAACCAAGGAGGCAAAGTATGATGTGATTTAAAAACACACAACCACACCACACCTCTCGGGGACTGACCAAGTCTCTCTGGACTTATCTAATATATGTATCTACAATTATGACGCCTGCGCAAAAGTCTAAACATGAACAGGTAATTAAATATGAACAGCAAAATAAACAGCTGAACAGCCCTGTAGTTTCAAAATACAGCACCTGTATTTTCCAAATGCGGCACCGTTTTCTAAAATACGGCACCGTTTTTTAAAATACAGCACCGTATTTTAAAATACGGCACCGTTTTTTAAAATACGGCACCGTTTTTAAAATACGGCACCGTTTTTAAAATACGGCACCGTTTTTAAAATACGGCACCGTATTTTAAAATACAGTGCCGTACAAAAAACGGTGCCGTTTTTAAAAAACGGCGCTGTATTACAAAACGGTGCCATATAAAAACAGTGCCATTTGTGATTTTAAAAAACGGTGCCGTATTTTAAAAAACGGTGCCGTATTTTGAAACTACAGGGCTGTTCAGCTGTTTATTTTGCTGTTCATATTTAATTACCTGTTCGTCTGCAGAGCGTTACTGAGCGGGCTACATATATCAGATCACGTCAGAAGACGGTCGGTCCCCGAGAGGTGATGTATTGTTTGTCATCGTCCTGCTACCTCCGTAGTTATACATATCAACCGGCCAAGCTGTCGACAACCTACTCTTGATGGGTATACGATGCGGTTTTCGCGTTCATCGTGCTGGTAATGTTAGTGTCGTTGACAGCCTCACTATTTGCATATCTACTGTGAGCAATATTGGCACTCTGGCGGCCTCATATATACCTATATATCTCCTTGTACTGACGGAAATTACTACTTTTAAATAAAATCACTGTTATTGCCGTCTTTTAGAATTATATCGCTGTTATTCAATAAACAGTTTGTACAGTAAAATTATTTAAAAGACGGCAAATATTGCTTTCTAAATAAGAACACTGTTATTGCCATCTTTAAATTATATCGCTGTTATTTCGATAATAAACGGTTTATTACGGCAAAATTATTTAAAGAGACGGCAAAGGTACTGCTTTTAAATAAGAACACTGTTATTGCCGTCTTCGCAAATTATATCGCTGTTAGTTCATTAATAAACAGTTTATTTACAATAAAATTATTTGAGACAGCACAATTGCTGATTTTTAAATAAAATCGCAAATCATTTAGCAGATCATTTAGAAGTTAGCTATCGCTATTCAGTTTATTACGATATGTACTATTTGACTAGCAAGTATTTGGACGACACATTACTGCTTTTAAATAAAATCACTGTTACTTACCGTCTTTTAGAGTTATATCGCTGTTATTTGATTAATAAACAGTTTATTACGGTATAATTGATTTAAAGACGGCAAAATACTGCTTTTAAATCGGCTTTGCTCTGTAAAGCACCCTGTATAAAAAACCATTTCATGTACCCTTGAACAAGAAGTAAAAAATCAATGACATTTAAGATTTTCATAAAACTATGATCTTAAGATGGCAAAACAGCTTTACAGTAGAACACCTGCATAAAACCTTTTATCACGCTGAACAAAAATTAAAAATCAATGAGCTTGACCCAGTTTTTTATGAAAGTTGACAAGCCAAAGTTAAAAACGGCTTTACTATGAAACCTGGCATTTCATAACACTGACATAGATAAAATCGGCAACTCTTACTACTCGCAAAACCACGCTTGGATTAGACCAAAAACAGCTTTACTCTATAAAAATGACCCTGCACAAACTTTGAAAGTGACTACCGGTATCTGCAAAGTCTTAAAGAATAATTTACCCCTGGATAGCTAAAGAAACCGCTTTTACTCTCAAAACACCCTGTACAAAAAAGAAGCATGTCATATTACCTTTGAACAGAAATTAAAAAATCAATGAGCTTTATTAGTTTTTCGCCAAGAGTATAACCTTGACAAAGACAGCACCTATAAAAGCACCTGTACAACTGAAAACATTTGTTTACCTCTTTTTGTGATAATATTTTGTATGTTTCACAAGTTCAACAAAACACTCTGTAAAGCACGCAAACTGAGAAGCACTATTACGAGGTATAATATTTTGTAAGAAATGACTACCCAAAATGTTTTCCCCCAAATTCGGCCCAAAACTGGCTTTTACTCTAAGCCACCCATGCCAAAAACTGTTGTATTATTGAAGTTTCATAGTGACAAGTTAAACTAAAAAAGCAGCTTTTACCCTCTGCCTGTACAAGCACCACTATACTCAGAGGTATTTCATATTACGCTTGACACAAAGCAAAAATTCAAAAATGAACTATTTTCATAAAGTAATCTTAAGTTAAACTAAAAACAGCACCCTGTATAAAGCATTTTCATAACACCATGGTGATAAAATCAATGAGCCTGAAAGTTTTTAGATTTGACAAGACCAAACAAAGCAGCTTTTAATCTGTAGGCACCCACGGCTCATTTCTGCCCTTGAACAGAGCAAAAATATACCAAAATCATTTTTAGTGAGAATTTGTAATAACAAAAAAATATCATTCAATGAGCAAGTGATACCGTGGCGTCTGGCAAAAGTCTTGCTCTTAGGTAAAGATTTTCAAGCACAAGTGCTGGTTCACCCGCTTTCAGACGAGCAACTGCAAAACGTACTGGCAGGAAAAATATATCGATATTTAAATTGGCCGAGCAAATAAGAGAAGTAAACACATTTATAATTTTTGTTAACTCATCTTACAAGACTACAAAAGAAAAATTCCCAGAAAATGACTATAGTTTTAAAAAGCACATTTTAGAAACCCACTTATGTATGGGAATGTTTGAATTACAACGAGTCTCTCAATTTAAGACATTTAGGAGTCTAAATCTTCATTTTAAAACAAAACAAAGTAATTTTTTATTTGGTTAAAAAAACCAAAATCAAATCAACAAAACATCAACTCCAAGTTAACTTTTATTATAGCATTAATCAAAGATTACGACTTTCTATTAATAAACAGACTTTATATGCAACTATCAATATTGCTGATATAATTTAAAAAATATATTAAATAGATATTATTTGTCAGTGATTTGGCTCCTTTTCTTGGACCAGCCTTTGGGTATGGTCGAACTATTTCCGGAGAAAATTTATGAATTAGATAGGTCAGCTCGTTTTTTTGTTGCTTGTACGGGATGCAGCCTCATATAAGTCTTGAGTAGTATAGGAACCTCTAGTAGTCGAACTTTTATAAGTCCGTATCCTAAAAAAATAAAAAATCATTTTATACTTCTGTTAAAATCGTGGGGTTAGGTGGACAACTGTAGCTCAACTAACCCCAACCTGAAATTTTAAAGCAAAAGTGAATTTATTAAAAAACGGATAGAATTATATTCAGTATCTTTATAAAAATCAAAACTGCAATAAATTTACTAAAGATTAACACTTACCTGATTGAAAAAGGATATTATTTAACTATCACAGACGAAATATTCTGTCTGAAAATTATTATACTTTTTAATCACAAAATAAACAATACGTGGGGGTACTTTTCTCGATCGCCGCGTCACCACTGGCGGTCGCGCGATGTGTTCCTCTTGCGCAACCCCTTCTTTACGCTATTTGATGCGTTTGCGTACGGTCGATAGTTTTTGATATATTTGGATTGCCCAACTTACCTCTATGCTCAACTAGCCCCGCCCTTCTTGGGACACTACCTTATCTCAGAAACTATAGCAGATGGAGCCAAAAGTTAAATACAAAAGTTAATGGAGGTGTTACAAACCTTTAATTTATTGAAATGTTGTGTATATACAGGGTGTTTCATTATTCGTGGGCAGTATCAACTTTCTTATTTTAAATGAAACATTTACTTTTTGAATTCTGCACAACATTCTAGACATATTGTGTGTAACCTTTTTTGAAATTTTTAATTTTTTATCCGAAAATGACGTTTGCAAGCCGTAAAATATTCAAGTTTCTTCATTCGAAAATATTTATTATTGTTTCAACTTCAGTAAGCCAAAGACAAAATAAAATGACTCAAATAACGGATTTTATGCGCAATTTCGATAACTATTCAGCATATTATTTGTCATAGACGAATATTTAAATGAAAATATTTCAAAAATAAAAATATTAGGTATTAACAGCCTTATATAAAATTGCGCTTAATTTTTATAGGCTAAATAGGACACAAGAATATAAAAATAGGTGGTTTCCATTAAGAAAAAAGTTTTTTTCGCATTTTTTAAATTTTATTTTTAATCTTGTTTTTCGCGCACCCTTTATTAAT